>CM036545.1:10466924-10526903 GCA_020745685.1 Tautogolabrus adspersus
CTTGTTACTCTCTATATTTCACTTTCTGTGGACCACAATACTTCACTATAGCTCAGCGCAGAGGGAACAGAATTCTCAGTCCCCAGCCTTCCAGATGGGGGTTAGCATGGAACTCCACTTTATAGTTGTTTTCATTATGTTCGGTTTCTGGTGCTATCTAATGAGAGGAACATGACAAGTGAACACCACAGTACAAATAAACATGCTTTAGAACGAATAAATCATGTTTTAAATGAACCGATGCATACAGGGAGTGAACAGTAAGCTGTCGGTACGCTGTACCTTTAAGAGGCTGAACAAACTGATCAGTACTCAGTGGTACTGAAAATGTCCCAGTCAATGTGATCAAGTATCCAACCACCAATAGTTGTGAAAATGATATGACCCTGTTGAGAAACAGACACTTGTTTATATTCATCCTTGGCATATTGAAAGGAAAAAAACGTGTAACAGTAATGCCAACATGTATAAAGAAGGACGGTTTGAAAGGCAAACATTTAAAGTTAGTGAAAATGTTTTTATGTATTTGTCATTTGGAGCTCAAATTCAGCTCGCACTTCACAGGCTCAATTATGAAAATAATTAGTAGAGGAATAAACCCCCCAAAAAGGCTTTAGTTTTTGAGATACCCCTACTCCAGGCAGAACAAAGCACAACCATATTTTTTCACAACTTTAACATGTCTAGTTTATGAAACAGATGGTTGTATAAAAATATATATATATTTATAATGAGATACTAAGTCATTATATTGAGATACTAAGTCATTATATTGAGATACTAAGTCATTATATTGAGATACTAAGTCTTTATATTGATATACTAAGTCATTATATTGAGATACTAAGTCATTATATTGATATACTAAGTCATTATATTGAGATACTAAGTCATTATATTGAGATACTTAGAGATACTAAGTCATTATATTGAGATACTTAGAGATACTGAGTCATTATATTGAGATACTAAGTCATTATATTGAGATACTGTCATTATATTGAGATACTAAGTCATTATATTGAGATACTAAGTCATTATATTGAGATACTAAGTCATTATATTGAGATACTTAGAGATACTAAGTCATTATATTGAGATACTTAGAGATACTAAGTCATTATATTGAGATACTAAGTCATTATATTGAGATACTGTCATTATATTGAGATACTAAGTCATTAAATTGAGATACTAAGTCATTAAATTGAGATACTAGTCATTATATTGAGATACTTAGAGATACTAAGTCATTATATTGAGATACTAAGTCATTATATTGAGATACTAAGTCATTATATTGAGATACTTAGAGATACTAAGTCATTATATTGAGATACTTAGAGATACTAAGTCATTATATTGAGATACTAAGTCATTATATTGAGATACTGTCATTAAATTGAGATACTAAGTCATTAAATACATGATGAATTGTGTTATAACGAACTCCTCTCAACCTGTAAAGCATGTTTTTGCATTTAGTTCACCTACATATTGAATTGGGTTAAAACGAACTCCTCTCCCCCAGTAAAGCATGGTTTTGCATTTAGTTCACCTACTTGTGTTAAAAAGAACACCTCTCCCCCAGTAAAGCATGTTTTTGCATTTAGTACACCTACTTGTGTTAAAACGAACTCCTCTCAACCTGTAAAGCATGTTTTTGCATTTAGTACACCTACATTTTGAATTGTGTTAAAACGAACTCCTCTTTCCCAGTAAAGCTTGTTTTTGCATTTAGTACACCTACATATTGAATTCTGTTAAAACAAACTCCTCTCAACCTGTAAAGCACGTTTTTGCATTTAGTCACCTACATATTGAATTGTGTTAAAACGAACTCCTCTCAACCTGTAAAGCATGTTTTTGCATTTAGTTCACCTACATATTGAATTGTTTTAAAACGAACTCCTCTCAACCTGTAAAGCACGTTTTTGCATTTAGTCACCTACTTGTGTTAAAACGAACTCCTCTCAACCAGTAAAGCATGTTTTTGCATTTAGTTCACCTACATATTGAATTGTGTTAAAACGAACTCCTCTCCCTCAGTAAAGCATGGTTTTGCATTTAGTTCACCTACTTTTTGAATTGTGTTAAACAAACTCCTCTTTCCCAGTAAAGCATGTTTTTGCATTTAGTACACCTACATAATGAATTATGTTAAAACAAACTCCTCTCAACCAGTGAGATACTAAGTCATTATATTGAGATACTAAGTCATTATATTGAGATACTAAGTCATTAAATTGAGATACGAAGTCATTATATTGAGATACTTAGAGATACTGAGTCATTATATTGAGATACTAAGTCATTATATTGAGATACTAAGTCATTAAATTGAGATACTAAGTCATTATATTGAGATACTTAGAGATACTGAGTCATTATATTGAGATACTAAGTCATTATATTGAGATACTAAGTCATTAAATTGAGATACTAAGTCATTAAATTGAGATACTAGTCATTATATTGAGATACTTAGAGATACTAAGTCATTATATTGAGATACTAAGTCATTATATTGAGATACTAAGTCATTATATTGAGATACTTAGAGATACTAAGTCATTATATTGAGAAACTAAGTCATTATATTGAGATACTAAGTCATTATATTGAGATACTTAGAGATACTAAGTCATTATATTGAGAATACTTAGAGATACTAAGTCATTATATTGAGATACTAAGTCATTATATTGAGATACTGTCATTAAATTGAGATACTAAGTCATTAAATACATGATGAATTGTGTTATAACGAACTCCTCTCAACCTGTAAAGCATGTTTTTGCATTTAGTTCACCTACATATTGAATTGGGTTAAAACGAACTCCTCTCCCCCAGTAAAGCATGGTTTTGCATTTAGTTCACCTACTTGTGTTAAAAAGAACACCTCTCCCCCAGTAAAGCATGTTTTTGCATTTAGTACACCTACTTGTGTTAAAACGAACTCCTCTCAACCTGTAAAGCATGTTTTTGCATTTAGTACACCTACATATTGAATTGGGTTAAAACGATTTCCTCTCGCCCGGTAAAGCATGTTTTTACATTTATTAAACTACTTGTGTTAAAACGAACTCCTCTCGCCCAGTAAAGCATGTTTTTGCATTTAGTTCACCTACTTGTGTTAAAACGAACTCCTCTTAACCAGTAAAACATGTTTTTGCATTTAGTTCACCTACATATTGAATTGGGTTAAAACGAACTCCTCTCCCCCAGTAAAGCATGGTTTTGCATTTAGTTCACCTACTTGTGTTAAAAAGAACACCTCTCCCCAGTAAAGCATGTTTTTGCATTTACTTCTACTACATATTGAATTGTGTTAAAACGAACTCCTCTCAACCAGTAAAGCATGTTTTTGCATTTAGTTCACCTACATATTGAATTGGGTTAAAACGAACTCCTCTCCCCCAGTAAAGCATGGTTTTGCATTTAGTTCACCTACTTGTGTTAAAAAGAACACCTCTCCCCAGGAAAGCATGTTTTTGCATTTAGTACACCTACTTGTGTTAAAACGAACTCCTCTCAACCTGTAAAGCATGTTTTTGCATTTAGTACACCTACATTTTGAATTGTGTTAAACAAACTCCTCTTTCCCAGTAAAGCATGTTTTTGCATTTAGTACACCTACATATTGAATTATGTTAAAACAAACTCCTCTCAACCAGTAAAGCATGTTTTTGCATTTAGTTCACCTACCTGTGTTAAAGCGAACTCCCCTTGTCGAGTAAAGCATGTTTTTGCATTTAGTTCACCTACCTGTTTTAAAACGAACTCCTCTTGTAGAGTAAAGCATGTTTTTGCATTTATTACACCTTCATATTGAATTGTGTGAAAGCGAATTCCTCTCGCCCAGTAAGGCATGTTTTTGCATTTAGTACACCTACTTGTGTCAAAAAGGTTTTTGCGTTTAGTACACCTACATATTAAATTATGTTAAAACCAACTCATCTCAACCAGTAAAGCATGTTTTTGCATTTAGTTCACCTACCTGTGTTAAAATGAACTCCTCTCAACCTGTAAAGCATGTTTTTGCATTTACTTCTACTACATATTGAATTGTGTTAAAACGAACTCCTCTCAACCAGTAAAGCATGGTTTTGCATTTAGTACACCTTACATATTGAATTGTGTTAAAACGAACTCCTCTCAACCAGTAAAGCATGGTTTTGCATTTAGTACACCTTACATATTGAATTGTGTTAAAACGAACTCCTCTCAACCTGTAAAAAATGTTTTTGCATTTAGTTCACCTACCTGTGTTAAAACGAACTCCTCTCGCGCAGTAAAGCACGTTTTTGCATTTATTACACCTACTTGTTTTAAAACAAACTCCTCTCAACCTGATATATAAATATGATATTTGGCACAGAGTATCCTGACATTTAGGGGAAAGTAGCAAAATAAGATTCTGGTACTTTCTGCCATTACATTTGAAGTTATCATCACTAACACTCACGAAAAGACAATAAAAGTAGCTTCTGCGGCACAAACTCTTATGGATTATTTATAGTTTTAAGCACTTCATTGTTAATATCACTGTCTTATTTTTATTTAAAAAACTACCCTCATTTATAAACTTCAATTTGAACCCAAGATAACCTTGTTACTCTCTATATTTCACTTTCTGTGGACCACAATACTTCACTATAGCTCAGCGCAGAGGGAACAGAATTCTCAGTCCCCAGCCTTCCAGATGGGGGTTAGCATGGAACTCCACTTTATAGTTGTTTTCATTATGTTCGGTTTCTGGTGCTATCTAATGAGAGGAACATGACAAGTGAACACCACAGTACAAATAAACATGCTTTAGAACGAATAAATCATGTTTTAAATGAACCGATGCATACAGGGAGTGAACAGTAAGCTGTCGGTACGCTGTACCTTTAAGAGGCTGAACAAACTGATCA
This sequence comes from Tautogolabrus adspersus, assembly GCA_020745685.1. Lineage (NCBI taxonomy): Eukaryota > Metazoa > Chordata > Actinopteri > Labriformes > Labridae > Tautogolabrus > Tautogolabrus adspersus. Next base: position 10,471,844 of record CM036545.1, read on the forward strand.
GTACTCAGTGGTACTGAAAATGTCCCAGTCAATGTGATCAAGTATCCAACCACCAATAGTTGTGAAAATGATATGACCCTGTTGAGAAACAGACACTTGTTTATATTCATCCTTGGCATATTGAAAGGAAAAAAACGTGTAACAGTAATGCCAACATGTATAAAGAAGGACGGTTTGAAAGGCAAACATTTAAAGTTAGTGAAAATGTTTTTATGTATTTGTCATTTGGAGCTCAAATTCAGCTCGCACTTCACAGGCTCAATTATGAAAATAATTAGTAGAGGAATAAACCCCCCAAAAAGGCTTTAGTTTTTGAGATACCCCTACTCCAGGCAGAACAAAGCACAACCATATTTTTTCACAACTTTAACATGTCTAGTTTATGAAACAGATGGTTGTATAAAAATATATATATATTTATAATGAGATACTAAGTCATTATATTGAGATACTAAGTCATTATATTGAGATACTAAGTCATTATATTGAGATACTAAGTCTTTATATTGATATACTAAGTCATTATATTGAGATACTAAGTCATTATATTGATATACTAAGTCATTATATTGAGATACTAAGTCATTATATTGAGATACTTAGAGATACTGAGTCATTATATTGAGATACTAAGTCATTATATTGAGATACTGTCATTATATTGAGATAATAAGTCATTATATTGAGATACTAAGTCATTAAATTGAGATACTAAGTCATTAAATTGAGATACTAGTCATTATATTGAGATACTTAGAGATACTAAGTCATTATATTGAGATACTAAGTCATTATATTGAGATACTAAGTCATTATATTGAGATACTTAGAGATACTAAGTCATTATATTGAGATACTTAGAGATACTAAGTCATTATATTGAGATACTAAGTCATTATATTGAGATACTGTCATTAAATTGAGATACTAAGTCATTAAATACATGATGAATTGTGTTATAACGAACTCCTCTCAACCTGTAAAGCATGTTTTTGCATTTAGTTCACCTACATATTGAATTGGGTTAAAACGAACTCCTCTCCCCCAGTAAAGCATGGTTTTGCATTTAGTTCACCTACTTGTGTTAAAAAGAACACCTCTCCCCAGTAAAGCATGTTTTTGCATTTAGTACACCTACTTGTGTTAAAACGAACTCCTCTCAACCTGTAAAGCATGTTTTTGTATTTAGTACACCTACATTTTGAATTGTGTTAAACAAACTCCTCTTTCCCAGTAAAGCATGTTTTTGCATTTAGTACACCTACATAATGAATTATGTTAAAACAAACTCCTCTCAACCAGTGAGATACTAAGTCATTATATTGAGATACTAAGTCATTATATTGAGATACTAAGTCATTAAATTGAGATACTAAGTCATTATATTGAGATACTGTCATTAAATTGAGATACTAAGTCATTATATTGAGATACTAAGTCATTATATAGAGATACTAAGTAATTATATTGAGATACTAAGTCATTATATTGAGATACTTAGAGATACTAAGTCATTATATAGAGATACTAAGTCATTATATTGAGATACTAAGTCATTAAATTGAGATACGAAGTCATTAAATTGAGATACTAAGTCATTATATTGAGATACTAAGTCATTAAATTGAGATACGAAGTCATTAAATTGAGATACTAAGTCATTATATTGAGATACTAAGTCATTATATTGAGATACTTAGAGATACTAAGTCATTATATTGAGATACTTAGAGATACTAAGTCATTATATTGAGATACTAAGTCATTATATTGAGATACTAAGTCATTATTTGAGATACTAAGTCATTAAATACATGATGAATTGTGTTATAACGAACTCCTCTCAACCTGTAAAGCATGTTTTTGCATTTAGTTCACCTACATATTGAATTGGGTTAAAACGAACTCCTCTCCCCCAGTAAAGCATGGTTTTGCATTTAGTTCACCTACTTGTGTTAAAAAGAACACCTCTCCCCCAGTAAAGCATGTTTTTGCATTTAGTACACCTACATATTGAATTGTGTTAAAACGAACTCCTCTCAACCAGTAAAGCATGTTTTTGCATTTAGTACACCTACATATTGAATTCTGTTAAAACAAACTCCTTTCAACCAGTAAAGCATGTTTTTGCATTTAGTTCAACTACATATTGAATTGTTTTAAAACGAACTCCTCTCAACCTGTAAAGCACGTTTTTGCATTTAGTCACCTACTTGTGTTAAAACGAACTCCTCTCAACCAGTAAAGCATGTTTTTGCATTTAGTTCACCTACCTGTGTTAAAACGAACTCCTCTCGCCCAGTAAAGCACGTTTTTGCATTTATTACATCTACTTGTGTTAAAACAAACTCTTCTCAACCTGTAAAGCATGTTTTTGCATTTAGTTCACCTACTTGTGTTAAAACGAACTCCTCTCGCCCAGTAAAGCACGTTTTGCATTTAATTCACCTACCTGTGTTAAAAAGAACTCCTCTTCTCGAGTAAAGCATGTTTTTGCATTTAGTTCACCTACATATTGAATTGGGTTAAAACGATTTCCTCTCGCCCGGTAAAGCATGTTTTTACATTTATTAAACTACTTGTGTTAAAACGAACTCCTCTCGCCCAGTAAAGCATGTTTTTGCATTTAGTTCACCTACTTGTGTTAAAACGAACTCCTCTTAACCAGTAAAACATGTTTTTGCATTTAGTTCACCTACATATTGAATTGGGTTAAAACGAACTCCTCTCCCCCAGTAAAGCATGGTTTTGCATTTAGTTCACCTACTTGTGTTAAAAAGAACACCTCTCCCCCAGTAAAGCATGTTTTTGCATTTACTTCTACTACATATTGAATTGTGTTAAAACGAACTCCTCTCCCCCAGTAAAGCATGGTTTTGCATTTAGTTCACCTACTTGTGTTAAAACGAACTCCTCTCAACCTGTAAAGCATGTTTTTGCATTTAGTACACCTACATTTTGAATTGTGTTAAACAAACTCCTCTTTCCCAGTAAAGCATGTTTTTGCATTTAGTACACCTACATAATGAAGTCATTATATTGAGATACTAAGTCATTATATTGAGATACTAAGTCATTATATTGAGATACTTAGAGATACTAAGTCATTATATTGAGATACTATCTCATTATATTGAGATACTAAGTCATTATATTTGACTTACAGGATTTTTTTTTTCATCATCAGTGGCGGAAATGGGCTTCCATATTTATGAAACGGGTGGTTGTATAAAAATATTTTACTGCATAATTACTTTTTTTGGATGTTTTATGAAATCCTGGCTGCACTAGTTTCCTGTTAGGGGCTGATGACAGCAGAGGGTCAAGTGAAAAGTCAAATAACTTGTTTTTATGTTTAGATAACACTCTTAAGAAGATAAAAATTACATATTTTAATGATTGGTGTCCTTACTTAAAAAATGACAGACCTTGATATTCATACATTTTGAATTTTTGTTTCAATTTCAATTTCCGCCTAATCTACATGTGTGTTTAAGTGTGTACATTTCAAAAATTGGAAATGGTATTGATAAAAACTTTGCTTAATTGTTATTAATAACTATCTGTGAACATCTTGTCCACATTTGGTGACATTCTGATTTCGATTTCCAGAGATACATGTGATAAGGCTAATTACTAATGGCTAATTTAGACTATTTTCATTTTTTGGTAAGATGCATAAAACATCCCAAAAAAGTAATTTTGCAGTAAAATATTTTTATACAACCATCTGTTTCATAAACTAGACATGTTAAAGTTGTGAAAAAATAATGGTTGTGCTTTGTTCTGCCTTGAGTAGGGGTATTCAAAAACTAAAGCCTTTTTTGGGGGTTTATTCTCTCTACTAATTATTTTCATAATTGAGCCTGTGAAAGTGCGAGCTGAATTTGAGCTCCAAATGACAAATACATAAAAACATTTTCACTAACTTTAAATGTTTGCCTTTCAAACCGTCCTTCTTTATACATGTTGGCATTACTGTTACACGTTTTTTTTCCTTTCACTATGCCGAACAAGTGTCTGTTTGAAGGTGGTTAAATGGTTCTCAAAGGGTCATATCATTTTCACAACTATTGGTGGTTGGATACTTGATCACATTGCAGTCATTCAAATATGTAAACTACTTGTGAGCATTTGTTTTGAACAATCAATCTGTATAAAGAAACTATTATTAAAGTGATATTAAATGACTTTGTGTAAAACCCTAACCCTAACCCTTTTTGTGAGTGTTAGTGATGATAACTTCAAATGTAATTGCAGAAAGTACCAGAATCTTATTTTGCTACTTTCCCTAATATGTCAGGATACTCTGTGCCAAATATCATATTGTATGGCTATTGATGACATTTGAACAAGATCATTTGTGACTTTACATTATCTTGAATAAAGCATATTTTCAAAAAAGGGTTTTTTTGGCCCCCCATGACCAAACGGCCCCGAGTTGGAGTGTCGTTATCCACTTGTGATGGCCCAAGGTATTGGCTAACTAAAAATCATAGTGAAAAAAAAGGTAGCAAAAAACATCCTGAGGGAGGGACCTGGCTCCCAGACTATAAAGCATGTTTTTGCATTTAGTTCACCTACCTGTGTTAAAGCGAACTCCCGCTTGTCGAGTAAAGCATGTTTTTTGCATTTAGTACACCTACTTGTGTTAAAAGGAACTCCTCTCAACCAGTAAAGCATGTTTTTGCATTTAGTTCACCTACCTGTGTTAAAGCGAACTCCCCTTGTCGAGTAAAGCATGTTTTTGCATTTAGTTCACCTACCTGTGTTAAAGCGAACTCCCCTTGTCGAGTAAAGCATGTTTTTGCATTTAGTTCACCTACCTGTGTTTAAAACGAACTCCTCTTGTCGAGTAAAGCATGGTTTTACATTTAGTACAATTGTGTTAAAACGGACCACTCTCGTCTAGATAAAAAGATGACCGCAGACCTGTCCGAAATAACATGAAAAAAAATGTCTGAAATTTTCATGAAGAAACGATGACCGTGGACCTGTGATAAATATCAATGAAAAAATGTCTGAAATTTTCATTGGAAATACAGTGACCGCAGACCTGTTGTTATTTTGCATGAAAAAATGATAACCGTAGAACTGTCGAAAATATCATGAAAATGTTTATGAAAAAACGATGACTGCGGAACCCGACCAAAATATCATGAAAAAAATGTCTAAAATTTTCATGAAAAAAAAATGACCTCGGACCTGTCGAAAATATCATGTAAAAAATATCTGATATTTTCATGGAAATACGATGACCGCAAACCTGTTATCGCAGACCCTGTTATCATTTTCATGAAAAAAAAAGTGACCGTGGACCTGTGTAAAATATCCTTAAAAAAATGTCTGAAATTTTCATGAAAAAAAAAGTGACCGTGGACCTTTGTTAAATATCATGAAAAGAAATGTCTGAAATTCTCATGAAAAAAGATCAACGCCGACCTGTGTAAAATATCATGAAAAAAATGTCTGAAATGTTCATGGAAATACGATGACCGCAGACCTGTCGAAAATATCATGAAAAAAATGTCTGAAATTTTTCATGAAAAAACGATGACCGTGGACCCGTCGAAAATATCATGAAAGAAATGTCTGAAATTTTCATGAAAAATGAGGATTTTTCATTTAGTTACACCTACCTGTGTTAAATCGAACTCCTCTCGCCCAGGTAAAGCACGTTTTTGCATTTATTACACCTTCATATTGAATAGTGTGAAAACGAATTCCTCTCGCCCAGTAAATCATGTTTTTGCATTTATTACACCTTCATATTGAATAGTGTGAAAACGAATTCCTCTCGCCCAGTAAAGCAAGTTTTTACATTTATTACACCTACTTTTTGAATTGTGTTAAACAAACTCCTCTTTTCCCAGTAAAGCATGTTTTTGGATTTAGTTCACCTACTTGCGTTAAAACGAACTCCTCTTGTCGATTAAAGCCATGTTTTTGCATTTAGTACAATTGTGTTAAAAACAGACCACTCTCGCCCAGATAAAAAGTGACCGCAGACCTATCGAAAATATCTGTGAAAAAAATGACTGAAACTTTCATGAAAAATGATGACCGTGGACTTGTTGAAAATATCATGAAAAAAATGTCTGAAATTTGCATGAAAAAACGATGACCGTGGACATGTCGAAAATGTGTTAAAACGAACTCCTCTCAACCAGTAAAGCATGTTTTTGCATTTAGTTCACCTAAATATTTAATTGTGAAAACGAAGTCCTCTCAACCTGTAAAGCATGTTTTTGCATCTAGTTCACCTTCCTGAGTTAAAACAAACTCCCCTTGTCGAGTAAAGCATGTTTTTGCATTTAGTGAAAACATCATGAAAAAAAATGTCTGAATTTTCATGAAAAAAAGATGACCTGTAGAAAATATCATGAAAAAAAACGTCAAAAATATCATGGAAAAAAATGTCTGAAATTTTCATGAAAAAACGATGACCGCGGACATGTCTAAAATATCATGAAAAAAAATGTCAAAAATATCATGAAAAAATTTCTGAAATTTTCATGAAAAAACATTGACCAAGGACCTGTTGAAAACATCATGAAAAAAATGTCTGAAATTTTCATGAAAAAAAGATGACCTGTGTAAAATATCATGAAAAAAATGTCTGAAATTTTCATGAAAAAAAGATGACCTGTGTAAAATATCATGAAAAAAATGTCTGAAATTTTCATCAAAAAACGATGACCTGTAGAAAATATCATGAAAAAAACGTCAAAAATATCATGGAAAAAATGTCTGAAATTTTCATGAAAAAACATTGACCACGGACCTGTTGAAAACATCATGAAAAAAATGTCTGAAATTTTCATGAAAAAAAGATGACCTGTGTAAAATATCATGAAAAAAATGTCTGAAATGTTCATGAAAAAAACGATGACCTGTAGAAAATATCATGAAAAAAAACGTCAAAAATATCATGTAAAAATGTCTGAAATTTTCATGAAAAAACATTGACCACGGACCTGTTGAAAACATCATAAAAAAAACGTCAAAAATATCATGAAAAAAATGTCTGAAATTTTCATGAAAAAAAGATGACCTGTTGTAAAATATCATGAAAAAAATGTCTGAAATTTTTCATGAAAAAAATGTCTGAAATTTTCATGAAAAAAAATTGACCACGGACCTGTTGAAAACATCATGAAAAAAATGTCTGAAATTTTCATGAAAAAAAGATGACCTGTGTAAAATATCATGAAAAAAAATGTCTGAAATTTTCATGAAATAACGATGACCTGTAGAAAATATCATGAAAAAAACGTCAAAAATATCATGGAAAAAATGTCTGAAATTTTCATGAAAAAAAGATGACCTGTGTAAAATATCATGAAAAAAATGTCTGAAATTTTCATGAAAAAAAGATGACCTGTGTAAAATATCATGAAAAAAATGTCTGAAATTTTCATGAAAAAAGATGACCTGTGTAAAATATCATGGAAAAAATCTCTGAAATTTTCATCAAAAAAGATGACCTGTAGAAAAAATCATGAAAAAAGATGACCTGTGTAAAATATCATGAAAAAAATGTCTGAAATTTTCATGAAAAAAAGATGACCTGTGTAAAATATCATGAAAAAAATGTCTGAAATTTTCATGAAAAAAAGATGACCTGTAGAAAATATCATGAAAAAAACGTCAAAAATATCATGGAAAAAATGTCTGAAATTTTCATGAAAAAAAATTGACCTGTTGAAAATATCATGAAAAAAATGTCTGAAATTTTCATGAAAAAACATTGACCACGGACCTGTTGAAAACATCATGAAAAAAATGTCTGAAATGTCCATGAAAAAAAGATGACCTGTAGAAAATATCATGAAAAAAACGTCAAAAATATCATGGAAAAAATGTCTGAAATTTTCATGAAAAAACGATGACCTGTAGAAAATATCATGAAAAAAAACGTCAAAAATATCATGGAAAAAATGTCTGAAATTTTCATGAAAAAAAATTGACCACGGACCTGTTGAAAAACATCATGAAAAAAAATGTCTGAAATTTTTCATGAAAAAAAGATGACCTGTAGAAAAATATCATGAAAAAAACGTCAAAAATATCATGGAAAAAATGTCTGAAATTTTCATGAAAAAACGATGACCGCGGACATGTCTAAAATATCATGAAAAAAATGTCAAAAATATCATGAAAAAATGTCTGAAATTTTCATGAAAAAACATTGACCAAGGACCTGTTGAAAACATCATGAAAAAAATGTCTGAAATTTTCGTGAAAAAAAGATGACCTGTGTAAAATATCATGAAAAAAATGCCCGAAATTTTCATGAAAAAAAGATGACCTGTGTAAAATATCATGAAAAAAATGTCTGAAATTTTCATGAAAAACGATGACCTGTAGAAAATATCATGAAAAAAACGTCAAAAATATCATGGAAAAAATGTCTGAAATTTTCATGAAAAAACATTGACCACGGACCTGTTGAAAACTATCATGAAAAAAATGTCTGAAATTTTCATGAAAAAAAGATGACCTGTGTAAAATATCATGAAAAAAATGTCTGAAATGTTCATGAAAAAACGATGACCTGTAGAAAATATCATGAAAAAAACGTCAAAAATATCATGGAAAAAATGTCTGAAATTTTCATGAAAAAAATTGACCACGGACCTGTGTAAAATATCATGAAAAAAAATGTCTGAAATTTTCATGAAAAAACGATGACCTGTAGAAAATATCATGAAAAAAAACGTCAAAATATCATGGAAAAAATGTCTGAAATTTTCATGAAAAAACGATGACCGCGAACATGTCTGAAATATCATGAAAAAAATGTCAAAAATATCATGAAAAAAATGTCTGTAAATTTTCATGAAAAAAAACATTGACCACGGACCTGTTGAAAACTATCATGAAAAAAATGTCTGAAATTTTCATGAAAAAAACGATGACCTGTAGAAAATATCATGAAAAAAACGTCAAAAATATCATGTAAAAAATGTCTGAAATTTTCATGAAAAAACATTGACCACGGACCTGTTGAAAACATCATGAAAAAATGTCTGAAATTTTCATGAAAAAAACGATGACCTGTAGAAAATATCATGAAAAAAATGTCAAAAATATCATGTAAAAAATGTCTGAAATTTTCATGAAAAAAAAGATGACCTGTGTAAAATATCATGAAAAAAATGTCTGAAATTTTCATGAAAAAAACGATGACCTGTAGAAAATATCATGAAAAAAAACGTCAAAAATATCATGGAAAAAATGTCTGAAATTTTCATGAAAAAAACATTGACCACGGACCTGTTGAAAACATCATGAAAAAAAACGTCAAAATATCATGGAAAAAATGTCTGAAATTTTCATGAAAAAAAATTGACCACGGACCTGTTGAAAAACATCATGAAAAAAATGTCTGAAATTTTCATGAAAAAAAGATGACCTGTGTAAAATATCATGAAAAAAATGTCTGAAATTTTCATGAAAAAAAGATGACCTGTGTAAAATATCATGAAAAAAATGTCTGAAATGTTCATGAAAAAACGATGACCTGTAGAAAATATCATGAAAAAAAACGTCAAAAATATCATGGAAAAAAATGTCTGAAATTTTCATGAAAAAAAGATGACCTGTGTAAAATATCATGAAAAAAATGTCTGAAATTTTCATGAAAAAACGATGACCTGTAGAAAATATCATGAAAAAAACGTCAAAATATCATGGAAAAAATGTCTGAAATTTTCATGAAAAAAAATTGACCACGGACCTGTGAAAACATCATAAAAAAAAACGTCAAAAATATCATGAAAAAATGTCTGAAATTTTATGAAAAAAAGATGACCTGTGTAAAAATATCATGAAAAAAAATGTCTGAAATTTTCATGAAAAAAATTTCTGAAATTTTCATGAAAAAAAATTGACCACGGACCTGTTGAAAACATCATGAAAAAAAATGTCTGAAATTTTCATGAAAAAAAGATGACCTGTGTAAAATATCATGGAAAAAAATGTCTGAAATTTTCATGAAAAAACGATGACCTGTAGAAAATATCATGAAAAAAACGTCAAAAATATCATGTAAAAAATGTCTGAAATTTTCATGAAAAAAAGATGACCTGTGTAAAATATCATGAAAAAAAATGTCTGAAATTTTCATGAAAAAAAGATGACCTGTGTAAAATATCATGAAGAAAAATGTCTGAAATTTTCATGAAAAAAAGATGACCTGTGTAAAATATCATGGAAAAAATGTCTGAAATTTTCATCAAAAAAGATGACCTGTGTAAAATATCATGAAAAAAGATGACCTGTGTAAAATATCATGAAAAAAATGTCTGAATTTTCATGAAAAAAAGATGACCTGTGTAAAATATCATGAAAAAAATGTCTCTGAAATGTTCATGAAAAAAAAGATGACCTGTTAGAAAATATCATGAAAAAACGTCAAAAATATCAGGGAAAAAATTTCTGAAATTTTCATGAAAAAAAATTGACCTTTTGAAAATATCATGGAAAAAAATGTCTGAAATTTTCATGAAAAAAACATTGACCACTGACCTGTTGAAAACATCATGAAAAAAAATGTCTGAAATTTTCATGAAAAAACGATGACCTGTAGAAAATATCATGAAAAAAAAACGTCAAAAATATCATGAAAAAAATGTCTGAAATTTTCATGAAAAAACGATGACCTGTAGAAAATATCATGAAAAAAAACGTCAAAAATATCATGAAAAAAATGTCTGAAATTTTCATGAAAAAAAAGATGACCTGTGTAAAATATCATGAAAAAAATGTCTGAAATTTTCATGAAAAAACAATGACCTGTAGAAAATATCATGAAAAAAACGTCAAAAATATCATGGAAAAAATGTCTGAAATTTTCATGAAAAAACGATGACCGCTGACCTGTCTAAAATATCATGAAAAAAACTGTCAAAAATATCATGTAAAAAATGTCTGAAATTTTCATGAAAAAACATTGACCATGGACCTGTTGAAACATCATGAAAAAAATGTCTGAAATTTTCATGAAAAAAAGATGACCTGTGTAAAATATCATGAAAAAAATGTCTGAAATTTTCATGAAAAAAAGATGACCTGTGTAAAATATCATGAAAAAAAATGTCTGAAATTTTCATGAAAAAACGATGACCTGTAGAAAATATCATGAAAAAAATGTCAAAAATATCATGGAAAAAATGTCTGAAATTTTCATGAAAAAACATTGACCACGGACCTGTTGAAAATATCATGAAAAAAACGTCAAAAATATCATGGAAAAAAATGTCTGAAATTTTCATGAAAAAACATTGACCACGGACCTGTTGAAAACATCATGAAAAAAATGTCTGAAATTTTCATGAAAAAAAGATGACCTGTGTAAAATATCATGAAAAAAATGTCTGAAATTTTCATGAAAAAACGATGACCTGTAGAAAATATCATGAAAAAAACGTCAAAAATATCATGTAAAAAATGTCTGAAATTTTCATGAAAAACATTGACCACGGACCTGTTGAAAATATCATGAAAAAAATGTCTGAAATGTTCATGAAAAAAAGATGACCTGTAGAAAATATCATGAAAAAAACGTCAAAAATCATGGAAAAAATGTCTGAAATTTTCATGAAAGAACGATGACCGCGAACATGTCTAAAATATCATGAAAAAAATGTCAAAAATATCATGAAAAAATGTCTGAAATTTTCATGAAAAAACATTGACCACGGACCTGTTGAAAACATCATGAAAAAAATGTCTGAAATTTTCATGAAAAAACGATGACCTGTAGAAAATATCATGAAAAAAACGTCAAAAATATCATGGAAAAAATGTCTGAAATTTTCATGAAAAAAAAATTGACCACGGACCTGTTGAAAACATCATGAAAAAAATGTCTGAAATTTTCATGAAAAAAAGATGACCTGTAGAAAATATCATGAAAAAACGTCAAAAATATCATGGAAAAAATGTCTGAAATTTTCATGAAAAAACGATGACCGCGGACATGTCTAAAATATCATGAAAAAAATGTCAAAAATATCATGAAAAAATGTCTGAAATGTTCATGAAAAAACATTGACCACGGACCTGTTGAAAACATCATGAAAAAAATGTCTGAAATTTCATGAAAAAAAGATGACCTGTGTAAAATATCATGAATGTCTGAAATTTTCATGAAAAGAACATTGACCTGTAGAAAATATCATGAAAAAAATTGTCAAAAATATCATGTAAAAAATGTCTGTAATTTTTCATGAAAAAACAAGGACCACGGACCTGTTGAAAACATCATGAAAAAAATGCCCGAAATTTTCATGAAAAAAAGATGACCTGTGTAAAATATCATGAAAAAAAATGTCTGAAATGTTCATGAAAAAAAGATGACCTGTAGAAAATATCATGAAAAAAACGTCAAAAATATCATGGAAAAAATGTCTGAAATTTTCATGAAAAAAAATTGACCACGGACCTGTTGAAAACATCATGAAAAAAAACGTCAAAAATATCATGGAAAAAATGTCTGAAATTTTCATGAAAAAACATTGACCACGGACCTGTTGAAAACATCATGAAAAAAATGTCTGAAATTTTCATGAAAAAAAGATGACCTGTGTAAAATATCATGAAAAAAATGTCTGAAATGTTCATGAAAAAACGATGACCTGTAGAAAATATCATGAAAAAAACGTCAAAAATATCATGTAAAAAATGTCTGAAATTTTCATGAAAAAACATTGACCACGGACCTGTTGAAAACATCATGAAAAAAATGTCTGAAATGTTCATGAAAAAACGATGACCTGTAGAAAATATCATGAAAAAAACGTCAAAAATATCATGGAAAAAATGTCTGAAATTTTCATGAAAGAACGATGACCGCGTACATGTCTAAAATATCATGAAAAAAATGTCAAAAATATCATTAAAAAAAATGTCTGAAATTTTCAAAAATGACCTCCGACCTGTCGAAAATATCATGTAAAAAATGTCTTAAATTTTCATGAAAGAACGATGACTGTTTTGAGACCACTGACTGGAGTGCCTTGCAGGAGCCACACGGTGAGGATATTGAGGGGGTCACACACTGCACAACTGACTACATGAACTTCTGTATGGATGTTGTGGTCCCCACAAAAAACTCTACGCTGCTTCCCGAACAACAAGCCCTGGATTACCAGTGAAGTCAAGGACATCCTCAACAGGAAGAAGAGGGCATTCAAGGAGGGAGACCAGGCAGAGCTGAAGCGCGTGCAGGGGGAACTCAAGGTCCGACTCAGAGAGGCAAAGGAGGAGTACAGAAGGAAGGTGGAGCAGAAGCTGCAGAACAACAACATGAGGGAGGTCTGGGAGGGCATGAAAACCATCACAGGCTGCAAGAAGAAAACAACAACACAGAAGATGGGGACACTGTGAGAGCCAACCAGCTCAACCTGTTTTTTAACAGGTTTGACTGCCCAGCCGTTGCAGCCGGTAACTGCCCACTCAGCACCCCTCCTCACCCCCCCACCCTGACCTTCATCCCCCCCAACAACAACAACAACAACGGTAACTGCCCACTCAGCACCCCTCCTCACACCCCCACCCTGACCTACATCCCCCCCAACAACAACAACAACGGTAACTGCCCACTCAGCACCTCTCTTCACACCCCCACCCTGACCTTCATCCCCCCCAACAACACCCCCACTGCCACCAGGACAAATACAACACCACCCCCCTCCATCTCCACAGGGGCCCCTCCACCATCACCAGGGATCAGGTGAGCAGAGAGCTGAGAAGACTCCGTCCCAGGAAGGCAGCGGGCCCGGACAGGGTGCGTCCTAGGATGCTTAAGGCCTGTGCTGCTGAGCTGGGGGAGCCGCTTCAGCATGTCTTCAACTTGAGCCTGCGGCTTGGGAAGGTCCCTGTGCTCTGGAAGACCTCGTGCCTCATCCCGGTCCCTAAGAAGAAAAACCCCAGTGAACCAGGCGACTTCAGGCCAATTGCACTGACATCCACGTCATGAAGACCTTTGAACGGCTGCTGCTCCATCAACCTCAGACCCCAGGTCCACCACGCGCAGGAACCACTGCAGTTTGCGTACCAGGCGAAGGTGGGCGTGGACGATGCCATCCTCTATCTGCTACACCAGGGCGTACTCTCATCTGGACAAGGGGAGCAGCGCGATGAGAATCATGTTCTTTGATTTCTCAAGCGCCTTTGACACCATCCACCCCCTCCTACTGAGAGACAAGCTGGCTGAGATGAGGGTGGACTCGTACCTGGTGAGATGGATCACTGACTACCTCACAGAGAGACCACAGTACGTCAGACTGAAGGACTGCGCATCTGACACTGTGGTCAGCAGCACCGGAGCACCACAGGGGACTGTGCTCTCTCCTGTCTTGTTCACCCTGTATACCTCTGACTTCCAGTATAACTCCGAGCTCTGCCACATGCAGAAATACTCAGATGACACTGCGATAGTTGGTTGTGTCAGGGATGGACAGGAGGAGGAGTACAGGAGCCTGATTGAGGACTTTGTGACGTGGTCACAAACACCTCCAAGACCAAGGAGATGGTGGTGGACTTCAGAAGGAACAAGCCACATCTGCAACCTGTTTCCATCGGGGGGGTCGACGTGGAGGTGGTCAGGACCTACAGATATCTGGGGCTGCAGTTGGATGACAAACTGGACTGGTCACCAAACATGGACACTACCTGCAGGAAGGGACAGAGCCGTCTGTACTTCCTGAGAAGGCTGGGGTCCTTCAACATCTGCAAAAAGCTGCTGCAGATATTTAACCAGTCTGTGGTGGCCAGTGTCCTCTTCTACGCTGTGGTGTGCTGGGGAGGAAGCAGCAAGAAGAGAGATGCAGCACGGCTGGACAGACTGGTGAGGAAGGCTGGCTCTGTGGTGGGCACAGAGCTGGACTCTCTGGTGACGGTGGCAGAGAGAAGGTCTTTGGACAAAATGCTCTCCATCATGGACAACACCCACCACCCTCTGCACAGCACCTTCACCAGGCAGAGGAGCTTGTTCAGTGGCAGACTGCTGTCACAAGCGTGCTCCACGGACAGACTTAAGAACTCTTTTGTCCCCCTGGCCATAAGACTGTATAACATCTCACTGTCACGGCAGGGATAAAGCACTCAGTGACTCATTGACAAATTTTTTCATCTGTACTGCTGTCCTAAGAGTCAGCCTCTAGTTGGACACTTTAATGCTCATCTGACAATCACTTTAATGTTTGCACTGACTGTTTAATGACTGTTTAATGTCTGCTTTCACATATTTTTACTTTTCACATTTGACCATCACCTTATTTTTTTTTTTTTTTTGCACCTTTAATGTCTGAAAACGAACTCCTCTCAACCTGTAAAGCATGTTTTTGCATTTAGTTCACCTACATATTGAATTGGGTTAAAACGAACTCCTCTCCCCCAGTAAAGCATGGTTTTGCATTTAGTTCACCTACTTGTGTTAAAAAGAACACCTCTCCCCCAGTAAAGCATGTTTTTGCATTTAGTTCACCTACTTGTGTTAAAACGAACTCCTCTTTCCCAGTAAAGCATGTTTTTGCATTTAGTACACCTACATATTGAATTCTGTTAAAACAAACTCTTTTCAACCAGTAAAGCATGTTTTTGCATTTAGTTCAACTACATATTGAATTGTTTTAAAACGAACTCCTCTCAACCTGTAAAGCACGTTTTTGCATTTAGTCACCTACTTGTGTTAAAACGAACTCCTCTCAACCAGTAAAGCATGTTTTTGCATTTAGTTCACCTACCTGTGTTAAAAACGAACTTCTCTCGGCCAGTAAAGCACGTTTTTGCATTTATTACATCTACTTGTGTTAAAACAAACTCCTCTCGCCCAGTAAAGCACGTTTTTGCATTTATTACATCTACTTGTGTTAAAACAAACTCTTCTCAACCTGTAAAGCATGTTTTTGCATTTAGTTCACCTACTTGTGTTAAAACGAACTCCTCTCGCCCAGTAAAGAACGTTTTTGCATTTAATTCACCTACCTTTGTTAAAAAGAACTCCTCTTCTCGAGTAAAGCATGTTTTTGCATTTAGTTCACCATATTGAATTGGATTAAAACGATTTCCTCTCGCCCGGTAAAGCATGTTTTTACATTTATTAAACTACTTGTGTTAAAACGAACTCCTCTCGCCCAGTAAAGCATGTTTTTGCATTTAGTTCACCTACTTGTGTTAAAACGAACTCCTCTTAACCAGTAAAACATGTTTTTGCATTTAGTTCACCTACATATTGAATTGGGTTAAAACGAACTCCTCTCCCCCAGTAAAGCATGGTTTTGCATTTAGTTCACCTACTTGTGTTAAAAAGAACACCTCTCCCCCAGTAAAGAATGTTTTTGCATTTACTTCTACTACATATTGAATTGTGTTAAAACGAACTCCTCTCAACCAGTAAAGCATGTTTTTGCATTTAGTTCACCTACATATTGAATTGTGTTAAAACGAACTCCTCTCCCCCAGTAAAGCATGGTTTTGCATTTAGTTCACCTACTTGTGTTAAAAAGAACACCTCTCCCCCAGTAAAGCATGTTTTTGCATTTAGTACACCTACTTGTGTTAAAACGAACTCCTCTCAACCTGTAAAGCATGTTTTTGCATTTAGTACACCTACTTGTGTTAAAACGAACTCCTCTCAACCTGTAAAGCATGTTTTTGCATTTAGTACACCTACATTTTGAATTGTGTTAAACAAACTCCTCTTTCCCAGTAAAGCATGTTTTTGCATTTAGTACACCTACATATTGAATTATGTTAAAACAAACTCCTCTCAACCAGTAAAGCATGTTTTTGCATTTAGTTCACCTACATATTTAATTGTGTTAAAACGAACTCCTCTCAACCAGTAAAGCATGTTTTTGCATTTAGTTCACCTACCTGTGTTAAAGCGAACTCCCCTTGTCGAGTAAAGCATGTTTTTGCATTTAGTTCACCTACCTGTTTTAAAACGAACTACTCTTGTAGAGTAAAGCATGTTTTTGCATTTATTACACCTTCATATTGAATTGTGTGAAAGCGAATTCCTCTCGCCCAGTAAGGCATGTTTTTGCATTTAGTACACCTACTTGTGTCAAAAAGGTTTTTGCGTTTAGTAAACCTACATATTAAATTATGTTAAAACCAACTCATCTCAACCAGTAAAGCATGTTTTTGCATTTAGTTCACCTACCTGTGTTAAAGCGAACTCCCCTTGTCGAGTAAAGCATGTTTTTGCATTTAGTTCACCTACCTGTTTTAAAACGAACTCCTCTTGTAGAGTAAAGCATGTTTTTGCATTTATTACACCTTCATATTGAATTGTGTGAAAGCGAATTCCTCTCGCCCAGTAAGGCATGTTTTTGCATTTAGTACACCTACTTGTGTCAAAAAGGTTTTTGCGTTTAGTACACCTACATATTAAATTATGTTAAAACCAACTCATCTCAACCAGTAAAGCATGTTTTTGCATTTAGTTCACCTACCTGTGTTAAAATGAACTCCTCTCAACCTGTAAAGCATGTTTTTGCATTTACTTCTACTACATATTGAATTGTGTTAAAATGAACTCCTCTCAACCAGTAAAGCATGGTTTTGCATTTAGTACACCTTACATATTGAATTGTGTTAAAACGAACTCCTCTCAACCAGTAAAGCATGGTTTTGCATTTAGTACACCTTACATATTGAATTGTGTTAAAACGAACTCCTCTCAACCTGTAAAAAATGTTTTTGCATTTAGTTCACCTACCTGTGTTAAAACGAACTCCTCTCGCGCAGTAAAGCACGTTTTTGCATTTATTACACCTACTTGTTTTAAAACAAACTCCTCTCAACCTGATATATAAATATGATATTTGGCACAGAGTATCCTGACATTTAGGGGAAAGTAGCAAAATAAGATTCTGGTACTTTCTGCCATTACATTTGAAGTTATCATCACTAACACTCACGAAAAGACAATAAAAGTAGCTTCTGCGGCACAAACTCTTATGGATTATTTATAGTTTTAAGCACTTCATTGTTAATATCACTGTCTTATTTTTATTTAAAAAACTACCCTCATTTATAAACTTCAATTTGAACCCAAGATAACCTTGTTACTCTCTATATTTCACTTTCTGTGGACCACAATACTTCACTATAGCTCAGCGCAGAGGGAACAGAATTCTCAGTCCCCAGCCTTCCAGATGGGGGTTAGCATGGAACTCCACTTTATAGTTGTTTTCATTATGTTCGGTTTCTGGTGCTATCTAATGAGAGGAACATGACAAGTGAACACCACAGTACAAATAAACATGCTTTAGAACGAATAAATCATGTTTTAAATGAACCGATGCATACAGGGAGTGAACAGTAAGCTGTCGGTACGCTGTACCTTTAAGAGGCTGAACAAACTGATCAGTACTCAGTGGTACTGAAAATGTCCCAGTCAATGTGATCAAGTATCCAACCACCAATAGTTGTGAAAATGATATGACCCTGTTGAGAAACAGACACTTGTTTATATTCATCCTTGGCATATTGAAAGGAAAAAAACGTGTAACAGTAATGCCAACATGTATAAAGAAGGACGGTTTGAAAGGCAAACATTTAAAGTTAGTGAAAAGGTTTTTATGTATTTGTCATTTGGAGCTCAAATTCAGCTCGCACTTCACAGGCTCAATTATGAAAATAATTAGTAGAGGAATAAACCCCCCAAAAAGGCTTTAGTTTTTGAGATACCCCTACTCCAGGCAGAACAAAGCACAACCATATTTTTTCACAACTTTAACATGTCTAGTTTATGAAACAGATGGTTGTATAAAAATATATATATATATTTATAATGAGATACTAAGTCATTATATTGAGATACTAAGTCATTATATTGAGATACTAAGTCATTATATTGAGATACTAAGTCTTTATATTGATATACTAAGTCATTATATTGAGATACTAAGTCATTATATTGATATACTAAGTCATTATATTGAGATACTAAGTCATTATATTGAGATACTTAGAGATACTAAGTCATTATATTGAGATACTTAGAGATACTGAGTCATTATATTGAGATACTAAGTCATTATATTGAGATACTGTCATTATATTGAGATACTAAGTCATTATATTGATATACTAAGTCATTATATTGAGATACTAAGTCATTATATTGAGATACTTAGAGATACTAAGTCATTATATTGAGATACTTAGAGATACTGAGTCATTATATTGAGATACTAAGTCATTATATTGAGATACTGTCATTATATTGAGATACTAAGTCATTAAATTGAGATACTAAGTCATTAAATTGAGATACTAGTCATTATATTGAGATACTTAGAGATACTAAGTCATTATATTGAGATACTAAGTCATTATATTGAGATACTAAGTCATTATATTGAGATACTTAGAGATACTAAGTCATTATATTGAGATACTTAGAGATACTAAGTCATTATATTGAGATACTAAGTCATTATATTGAGATACTGTCATTAAATTGAGATACTAAGTCATTAAATACATGATGAATTGTGTTATAACGAACTCCTCTCAACCTGTAAAGCATGTTTTTGCATTTAGTTCACCTACATATTGAATTGGGTTAAAACGAACTCCTCTCCCCCAGTAAAGCATGGTTTTGCATTTAGTTCACCTACTTGTGTTAAAAAGAACACCTCTCCCCCAGTAAAGCATGTTTTTGCATTTAGTACACCTACTTGTGTTAAAACGAACTCCTCTCAACCTGTAAAGCATGTTTTTGCATTTAGTACACCTACATTTTGAATTGTGTTAAAACGAACTCCTCTTTCCCAGTAAAGCTTGTTTTTGCATTTAGTACACCTACATATTGAATTCTGTTAAAACAAACTCCTCTCAACCTGTAAAGCACGTTTTTGCATTTAGTCACCTACATATTGAATTGTGTTAAAACGAACTCCTCTCAACCTGTAAAGCATGTTTTTGCATTTAGTTCACCTACATATTGAATTGTTTTAAAACGAACTCCTCTCAACCTGTAAAGCACGTTTTTGCATTTAGTCACCTACTTGTGTTAAAACGAACTCCTCTCAACCAGTAAAGCATGTTTTTGCATTTAGTTCACCTACATATTGAATTGTGTTAAAACGAACTCCTCTCCCTCAGTAAAGCATGGTTTTGCATTTAGTTCACCTACTTTTTGAATTGTGTTAAACAAACTCCTCTTTCCCAGTAAAGCATGTTTTTGCATTTAGTACACCTACATAATGAATTATGTTAAAACAAACTCCTCTCAACCAGTGAGATACTAAGTCATTATATTGAGATACTAAGTCATTATATTGAGATACTAAGAGATACTAAGTCATTATATTGAGATACTTAGAGATACTGAGTCATTATATTGAGATACTAAGTCATTATATTGAGATACTAAGTCATTAAATTGAGATACGAAGTCATTATATTGAGATACTTAGAGATACTGAGTCATTATATTGAGATACTAAGTCATTATATTGAGATACTAAGTCATTAAATTGAGATACTAAGTCATTAAATTGAGATACTAGTCATTATATTGAGATACTTAGAGATACTAAGTCATTATATTGAGATACTAAGTCATTATATTGAGATACTAAGTCATTATATTGAGATACTTAGAGATACTAAGTCATTATATTGAGAAACTAAGTCATTATATTGAGATACTAAGTCATTATATTGAGATACTTAGAGATACTAAGTCATTATATTGAGAATACTTAGAGATACTAAGTCATTATATTGAGATACTAAGTCATTATATTGAGATACTGTCATTAAATTGAGATACTAAGTCATTAAATACATGATGAATTGTGTTATAACGAACTCCTCTCAACCTGTAAAGCATGTTTTTGCATTTAGTTCACCTACATATTGAATTGGGTTAAAACGAACTCCTCTCCCCCAGTAAAGCATGGTTTTGCATTTAGTTCACCTACTTGTGTTAAAAAGAACACCTCTCCCCCAGTAAAGCATGTTTTTGCATTTAGTACACCTACTTGTGTTAAAACGAACTCCTCTCAACCTGTAAAGCATGTTTTTGCATTTAGTACACCTACATATTGAATTGGGTTAAAACGATTTCCTCTCGCCCGGTAAAGCATGTTTTTACATTTATTAAACTACTTGTGTTAAAACGAACTCCTCTCGCCCAGTAAAGCATGTTTTTGCATTTAGTTCACCTACTTGTGTTAAAACGAACTCCTCTTAACCAGTAAAACATGTTTTTGCATTTAGTTCACCTACATATTGAATTGGGTTAAAACGAACTCCTCTCCCCCAGTAAAGCATGGTTTTGCATTTAGTTCACCTACTTGTGTTAAAAAGAACACCTCTCCCCCAGTAAAGAATGTTTTTGCATTTACTTCTACTACATATTGAATTGTGTTAAAACGAACTCCTCTCAACCAGTAAAGCATGTTTTTGCATTTAGTTCACCTACATATTGAATTGTGTTAAAACGAACTCCTCTCCCCCAGTAAAGCATGGTTTTGCATTTAGTTCACCTACTTGTGTTAAAAAGAACACCTCTCCCCAGGAAAGCATGTTTTTGCATTTAGTACACCTACTTGTGTTAAAACGAACTCCTCTCAACCTGTAAAGCATGTTTTTGCATTTAGTACACCTACATTTTGAATTGTGTTAAACAAACTCCTCTTTCCCAGTAAAGCATGTTTTTGCATTTAGTACACCTACATATTGAATTATGTTAAAACAAACTCCTCTCAACCAGTAAAGCATGTTTTTGCATTTAGTTCACCTACCTGTGTTAAAGCGAACTCCCCTTGTCGAGTAAAGCATGTTTTTGCATTTAGTTCACCTACCTGTTTTAAAACGAACTCCTCTTGTAGAGTAAAGCATGTTTTTGCATTTATTACACCTTCATATTGAATTGTGTGAAAGCGAATTCCTCTCGCCCAGTAAGGCATGTTTTTGCATTTAGTACACCTACTTGTGTCAAAAAGGTTTTTGCGTTTAGTACACCTACATATTAAATTATGTTAAAACCAACTCATCTCAACCAGTAAAGCATGTTTTTGCATTTAGTTCACCTACCTGTGTTAAAATGAACTCCTCTCAACCTGTAAAGCATGTTTTTGCATTTACTTCTACTACATATTGAATTGTGTTAAAACGAACTCCTCTCAACCAGTAAAGCATGGTTTTGCATTTAGTACACCTTACATATTGAATTGTGTTAAAACGAACTCCTCTCAACCAGTAAAGCATGGTTTTGCATTTAGTACACCTTACATATTGAATTGTGTTAAAACGAACTCCTCTCAACCTGTAAAAAATGTTTTTGCATTTAGTTCACCTACCTGTGTTAAAACGAACTCCTCTCGCGCAGTAAAGCACGTTTTTGCATTTATTACACCTACTTGTTTTAAAACAAACTCCTCTCAACCTGATATATAAATATGATATTTGGCACAGAGTATCCTGACATTTAGGGGAAAGTAGCAAAATAAGATTCTGGTACTTTCTGCCATTACATTTGAAGTTATCATCACTAACACTCACGAAAAGACAATAAAAGTAGCTTCTGCGGCACAAACTCTTATGGATTATTTATAGTTTTAAGCACTTCATTGTTAATATCACTGTCTTATTTTTATTTAAAAAACTACCCTCATTTATAAACTTCAATTTGAACCCAAGATAACCTTGTTACTCTCTATATTTCACTTTCTGTGGACCACAATACTTCACTATAGCTCAGCGCAGAGGGAACAGAATTCTCAGTCCCCAGCCTTCCAGATGGGGGTTAGCATGGAACTCCACTTTATAGTTGTTTTCATTATGTTCGGTTTCTGGTGCTATCTAATGAGAGGAACATGACAAGTGAACACCACAGTACAAATAAACATGCTTTAGAACGAATAAATCATGTTTTAAATGAACCGATGCATACAGGGAGTGAACAGTAAGCTGTCGGTACGCTGTACCTTTAAGAGGCTGAACAAACTGATCAGTACTCAGTGGTACTGAAAATGTCCCAGTCAATGTGATCAAGTATCCAACCACCAATAGTTGTGAAAATGATATGACCCTGTTGAGAAACAGACACTTGTTTATATTCATCCTTGGCATATTGAAAGGAAAAAAACGTGTAACAGTAATGCCAACATGTATAAAGAAGGACGGTTTGAAAGGCAAACATTTAAAGTTAGTGAAAATGTTTTTATGTATTTGTCATTTGGAGCTCAAATTCAGCTCGCACTTCACAGGCTCAATTATGAAAATAATTAGTAGAGGAATAAACCCCCCAAAAAGGCTTTAGTTTTTGAGATACCCCTACTCCAGGCAGAACAAAGCACAACCATATTTTTTCACAACTTTAACATGTCTAGTTTATGAAACAGATGGTTGTATAAAAATATATATATATATTTATAATGAGATACTAAGTCATTATATTGAGATACTAAGTCATTATATTGAGATACTAAGTCATTATATTGAGATACTAAGTCTTTATATTGATATACTAAGTCATTATATTGAGATACTAAGTCATTATATTGATATACTAAGTCATTATATTGAGATACTAAGTCATTATATTGAGATACTTAGAGATACTGAGTCATTATATTGAGATACTAAGTCATTATATTGAGATACTGTCATTATATTGAGATAATAAGTCATTATATTGAGATACTAAGTCATTAAATTGAGATACTAAGTCATTAAATTGAGATACTAGTCATTATATTGAGATACTTAGAGATACTAAGTCATTATATTGAGATACTAAGTCATTATATTGAGATACTAAGTCATTATATTGAGATACTTAGAGATACTAAGTCATTATATTGAGATACTTAGAGATACTAAGTCATTATATTGAGATACTAAGTCATTATATTGAGATACTGTCATTAAATTGAGATACTAAGTCATTAAATACATGATGAATTGTGTTATAACGAACTCCTCTCAACCTGTAAAGCATGTTTTTGCATTTAGTTCACCTACATATTGAATTGGGTTAAAACGAACTCCTCTCCCCCAGTAAAGCATGGTTTTGCATTTAGTTCACCTACTTGTGTTAAAAAGAACACCTCTCCCCCAGTAAAGCATGTTTTTGCATTTAGTACACCTACTTGTGTTAAAACGAACTCCTCTCAACCTGTAAAGCATGTTTTTGTATTTAGTACACCTACATTTTGAATTGTGTTAAACAAACTCCTCTTTCCCAGTAAAGCATGTTTTTGCATTTAGTACACCTACATAATGAATTATGTTAAAACAAACTCCTCTCAACCAGTGAGATACTAAGTCATTATATTGAGATACTAAGTCATTATATTGAGATACTAAGTCATTAAATTGAGATACTAAGTCATTATATTGAGATACTGTCATTAAATTGAGATACTAAGTCATTATATTGAGATACTAAGTCATTATATAGAGATACTAAGTAATTATATTGAGATACTAAGTCATTATATTGAGATACTTAGAGATACTAAGTCATTATATAGAGATACTAAGTCATTATATTGAGATACTAAGTCATTAAATTGAGATACGAAGTCATTAAATTGAGATACTAAGTCATTATATTGAGATACTAAGTCATTAAATTGAGATACGAAGTCATTAAATTGAGATACTAAGTCATTATATTGAGATACTAAGTCATTATATTGAGATACTTAGAGATACTAAGTCATTATATTGAGATACTTAGAGATACTAAGTCATTATATTGAGATACTAAGTCATTATATTGAGATACTAAGTCATTATATTGAGATACTAAGTCATTAAATACATGATGAATTGTGTTATAACGAACTCCTCTCAACCTGTAAAGCATGTTTTTGCATTTAGTTCACCTACATATTGAATTGGGTTAAAACGAACTCCTCTCCCCCAGTAAAGCATGGTTTTGCATTTAGTTCACCTACTTGTGTTAAAAAGAACACCTCTCCCCCAGTAAAGCATGTTTTTGCATTTAGTACACCTACATATTGAATTGTGTTAAAACGAACTCCTCTCAACCAGTAAAGCATGTTTTTGCATTTAGTACACCTACATATTGAATTCTGTTAAAACAAACTCCTTTCAACCAGTAAAGCATGTTTTTGCATTTAGTTCAACTACATATTGAATTGTTTTAAAACGAACTCCTCTCAACCTGTAAAGCACGTTTTTGCATTTAGTCACCTACTTGTGTTAAAACGAACTCCTCTCAACCAGTAAAGCATGTTTTTGCATTTAGTTCACCTACCTGTGTTAAAACGAACTCCTCTCGCCCAGTAAAGCACGTTTTTGCATTTATTACATCTACTTGTGTTAAAACAAACTCTTCTCAACCTGTAAAGCATGTTTTTGCATTTAGTTCACCTACTTGTGTTAAAACGAACTCCTCTCGCCCAGTAAAGCACGTTTTGCATTTAATTCACCTACCTGTGTTAAAAAGAACTCCTCTTCTCGAGTAAAGCATGTTTTTGCATTTAGTTCACCTACATATTGAATTGGGTTAAAACGATTTCCTCTCGCCCGGTAAAGCATGTTTTTACATTTATTAAACTACTTGTGTTAAAACGAACTCCTCTCGCCCAGTAAAGCATGTTTTTGCATTTAGTTCACCTACTTGTGTTAAAACGAACTCCTCTTAACCAGTAAAACATGTTTTTGCATTTAGTTCACCTACATATTGAATTGGGTTAAAACGAACTCCTCTCCCCCAGTAAAGCATGGTTTTGCATTTAGTTCACCTACTTGTGTTAAAAAGAACACCTCTCCCCCAGTAAAGCATGTTTTTGCATTTACTTCTACTACATATTGAATTGTGTTAAAACGAACTCCTCTCCCCCAGTAAAGCATGGTTTTGCATTTAGTTCACCTACTTGTGTTAAAACGAACTCCTCTCAACCTGTAAAGCATGTTTTTGCATTTAGTACACCTACATTTTGAATTGTGTTAAACAAACTCCTCTTTCCCAGTAAAGCATGTTTTTGCATTTAGTACACCTACATAATGAAGTCATTATATTGAGATACTAAGTCATTATATTGAGATACTAAGTCATTATATTGAGATACTTAGAGATACTAAGTCATTATATTGAGATACTATCTCATTATATTGAGATACTAAGTCATTATATTTGACTTACAGGATTTTTTTTTTCATCATCAGTGGCGGAAATGGGCTTCCATATTTATGAAACGGGTGGTTGTATAAAAATATTTTACTGCATAATTACTTTTTTTGGATGTTTTATGAAATCCTGGCTGCACTAGTTTCCTGTTAGGGGCTGATGACAGCAGAGGGTCAAGTGAAAAGTCAAATAACTTGTTTTTATGTTTAGATAACACTCTTAAGAAGATAAAAATTACATATTTTAATGATTGGTGTCCTTACTTAAAAAATGACAGACCTTGATATTCATACATTTTGAATTTTTGTTTCAATTTCAATTTCCGCCTAATCTACATGTGTGTTTAAGTGTGTACATTTCAAAAATTGGAAATGGTATTGATAAAAACTTTGCTTAATTGTTATTAATAACTATCTGTGAACATCTTGTCCACATTTGGTGACATTCTGATTTCGATTTCCAGAGATACATGTGATAAGGCTAATTACTAATGGCTAATTTAGACTATTTTCATTTTTTGGTAAGATGCATAAAACATCCCAAAAAAGTAATTTTGCAGTAAAATATTTTTATACAACCATCTGTTTCATAAACTAGACATGTTAAAGTTGTGAAAAAATATGGTTGTGCTTTGTTCTGCCTTGAGTAGGGGTATCTCAAAAACTAAAGCCTTTTTTGGGGGTTTATTCCTCTACTAATTATTTTCATAATTGAGCCTGTGAAGTGCGAGCTGAATTTGAGCTCCAAATGACAAATACATAAAAACATTTTCACTAACTTTAAATGTTTGCCTTTCAAACCGTCCTTCTTTATACATGTTGGCATTACTGTTACACGTTTTTTTCCTTTCACTATGCCGAACAAGTGTCTGTTTGAAGGTGGTTAAATGGTTCTCAACAGGGTCATATCATTTTCACAACTATTGGTGGTTGGATACTTGATCACATTGCAGTCATTCAAATATGTAAACTACTTGTGAGCATTTGTTTGAACAATCAATCTGTATAAAGAAACTATTATTAAAGTGATATTAAATGACTTTGTGTAAAACCCTAACCCTAACCCTTTTTGTGAGTGTTAGTGATGATAACTTCAAATGTAATGGCAGAAAGTACCAGAATCTTATTTTGCTACTTTCCCCTAATATGTCAGGATACTCTGTGCCAAATATCATATTTGTATGGCTATTGATGACATTTGAACAAGATCATTTGTGACTTTACATTATCTTGAATAAAGCATTTTTCAAAAAAGGGTTTTTTGGCCCCCCATGACCAAACGGCCCCGAGTTGGGAGTGGTCGTTATCCACTTGTGATGGCCCAAGGTATTGGCTAACTAAAAATCATAGTGAAAAAAAGGTAGCAAAAAACATCCTGAGGGAGGGACCTGGCTCCCAGACTATAAAGCATGTTTTTGCATTTAGTTCACCTACCTGTGTTAAAGCGAACTCCCCTTGTCGAGTAAAGCATGTTTTTGCATTTAGTACACCTACTTGTGTTAAAAGGAACTCCTCTCAACCAGTAAAGCATGTTTTTGCATTTAGTTCACCTACCTGTGTTAAAGCGAACTCCCCTTGTCGAGTAAAGCATGTTTTTGCATTTAGTTCACCTACCTGTGTTAAAGCGAACTCCCCTTGTCGAGTAAAGCATGTTTTTGCATTTAGTTCACCTACCTGTGTTAAAACGAACTCCTCTTGTCGAGTAAAGCATGGTTTTACATTTAGTACAATTGTGTTAAAACGGACCACTCTCGTCTAGATAAAAAGATGACCGCAGACCTGTCGAAAATAACATGAAAAAAATGTCTGAAATTTTCATGAAGAAACGATGACCGTGGACCTGTGATAAATATCATGAAAAAAATGTCTGAAATTTTCATGGAAATACGTGACCGCAGACCTGTTGTTATTTTCATGAAAAAATGATAACCGTAGAACTGTCGAAAATATCATGAAAAATGTTTATGAAAAAACGATGACTGCGGACCCGACCAAAATATCATGAAAAAAATGTCTAAAATTTTCATGAAAAAAAAATGACCTCGGACCCGTCGAAAATATCATGAAAAAATATCTGATATTTTCATGGAAATACGATGACCGCAACCTGTTATCGCAGACCTGTTATCATTTTCATGAAAAAAAAGTGACCGTGGACCTGTGTAAAATATCCTTAAAAAAATGTCTGAAATTTTCATGAAAAAAAAAGTGACCGTGGACCTTTGTTAAATATCATGAAAGAAATGTCTGAAATTCTCATGAAAAAAAGATCAACGCCGACCTGTGTAAAATATCATGAAAAAAATGTCTGAAATGTTCATGGAAATACGATGACCGCAGACCTGTCGAAAATATCATGAAAAAAATGTCTGAAATTTTCATGAAAAAACGATGACCGTGGACCCGTCGAAAATATCATGAAAGAAATGTCTGAAATTTTCATGAAAAAATGAGGATTTTTCATTTAGTTCACCTACCTGTGTTAAATCGAACTCCTCTCGCCCAGTAAAGCACGTTTTTGCATTTATTACACCTTCATATTGAATAGTGTGAAAACGAATTCCTCTCGCCCAGTAAATCATGTTTTTGCATTTATTACACCTTCATATTGAATAGTGTGAAAACGAATTCCTCTCGCCCAGTAAAGCATGTTTTTACATTTATTACACCTACTTTTTGAATTGTGTTAAACAAACTCCTCTTTCCCAGTAAAGCATGTTTTTGGATTTAGTTCACCTACTTGCGTTAAAACGAACTCCTCTTGTCGATTAAAGCATGTTTTTGCATTTAGTACAATTGTGTTAAAACAGACCACTCTCGCCCAGATAAAAAGTGACCGCAGACCTATCGAAAATATCTTGAAAAAAATGACTGAAACTTTCATGAAAAATGATGACCGTGGACTTGTTGAAAATATCATGAAAAAAATGTCTGAAATTTGCATGAAAAAACGATGACCGTGGACATGTCGAAAATGTGTTAAAACGAACTCCTCTCAACCAGTAAAGCATGTTTTTGCATTTAGTTCACCTAAATATTTAATTGTGAAAACGAAGTCCTCTCAACCTGTAAAGCATGTTTTTGCATCTAGTTCACCTTCCTGTGTTAAAACAAACTCCCCTTGTCGAGTAAAGCATGTTTTTGCATTTAGTGAAAACATCATGAAAAAAATGTCTGAATTTTTCATGAAAAAAAGATGACCTGTAGAAAATATCATGAAAAAAACGTCAAAAATATCATGGAAAAAATGTCTGAAATTTTCATGAAAAAACGATGACCGCGGACATGTCTAAAATATCATGAAAAAAATGTCAAAAATATCATGAAAAAATTTCTGAAATTTTCATGAAAAAACATTGACCAAGGACCTGTTGAAAACATCATGAAAAAAATGTCTGAAATTTTCGTGAAAAAAAGATGACCTGTGTAAAATATCATGAAAAAAATGCCCGAAATTTTCATGAAAAAAAGATGACCTGTGTAAAATATCATGAAAAAAATGTCTGAAATTTTCATGAAAAAACGATGACCTGTAGAAAATATCATGAAGAAAACGTCAAAAATATCATGGAAAAAATTTCTGAAATTTTCATGAAAGAACATTGACCACGGACCTGTTGAAAACATCATGAAAAAAATGTCTGAAATTTTCATGAAAAAAAGATGACCTGTGTAAAATATCATGAAAAAAATGTCTGAAATTTTCATGAAAAAACGATGACCTGTAGAAAATATCATGAAAAAAACGTCAAAAATATCATGTAAAAAATGTCTGAAATTTTCATGAAAAACATTGACCACGGACCTGTAGAAAATATCATAAAAAAAACGTCAAAAATATCATGAAAGAAATGTCTGAAATTTTCATGAAAAAAAGATGACCTGTGTAAAATATCATGAAAAAAATGTCTGAAATTTTCATGAAAAAAATGTCTGAAATTTTCATGAAAGAAAATTGACCATGGACCTGTTGAAAACATCATGAAAAAAATGTCTGAAATTTTCATGAAAAAAAGATGACCTGTGTAAAATATCATGAAAAAAATGTCTGAAATTTTCATGAATTAAAGATGACCTGTAGAAAATATCATGAAAAAAACGTCAAAAATATCATGGAAAAAATGTCTGAAATTTTCATGAAAAAAAGATGACCTGTGTAAAATATCATGAAAAAAATGTCTGAAATTTTCATGAAAAAAAGATGACCTGTGTAAAATATCATGAAAAAAATGTCTGAAATTTTCATGAAAAAAGATGACCTGTGTAAAATATCATGGAAAAAATCTCTGAAATTTTCATCAAAAAAGATGACCTGTAGAAAAATCATGAAAAAAGATGACCTGTGTAAAATATCATGAAAAAAATGTCTGAAATTTTCATGAAAAAAAGATGACCTGTGTAAAATATCATGAAAAAAATGTCTGAAATGTTCATGAAAAAAAGATGACCTGTAGAAAATATCATGAAAAAAACGTCAAAAATATCATGGAAAAAATTTCTGAAATTTTCATGAAAAAAAATTGACCTGTTGAAAATATCATGAAAAAAATGTCTGAAATTTTCATGAAAAAACATTGACCACGGACCTGTTGAAAACATCATGAAAAAAATGTCTGAAATGTCCATGAAAAAAAGATGACCTGTAGAAAATATCATGAAAAAAACGTCAAAAATATCATGGAAAAAATGTCTGAAATTTTCATGAAAAAACGATGACCTGTAGAAAATATCATGAAAAAAACGTCAAAAATATCATGGAAAAAATGTCTGAAATTCTCATGAAAAAAAATTGACCACGGACCTGTTGAAAACATCATGAAAAAAATGTCTGAATTTTTCATGAAAAAAAGATGACCTGTAGAAAATATCATGAAAAAAACGTCAAAAATATCATGGAAAAAATGTCTGAAATTTTCATGAAAAAACGATGACCGCGGACATGTCTAAAATATCATGAAAAAAATGTCAAAAATATCATGAAAAAATGTCTGAAATTTTCATGAAAAAACATTGACCAAGGACCTGTTGAAAACATCATGAAAAAAATGTCTGAAATTTTCATGAAAAAAAGATGACCTGTGTAAAATATCATGAAAAAAATGCCCGAAATTTTCATGAAAAAAAGATGACCTGTGTAAAATATCATGAAAAAAATGTCTGAAATTTTCATGAAAAAACGATGACCTGTAGAAAATATCATGAAAAAAACGTCAAAAATATCATGGAAAAAATGTCTGAAATTTTCATGAAAAAACATTGACCACGGACCTGTTGAAAACATCATGAAAAAAATGTCTGAAATTTTCATGAAAAAAAGATGACCTGTGTAAAATATCATGAAAAAAATGTCTGAAATTTTCATGAAAAAACGATGACCTGTAGAAAATATCATGAAAAAAAACGTCAAAAATATCATGGAAAAAATGTCTGAAATTTTCATGAAAAACATTGACCACGGACCTGTTGAAAACATCATGAAAAAAATGTCTGAAATTTTCATGAAAAAAAGATGACCTGTAGAAAATATCATGAAAAAAACGTCAAAAATATCATGGAAAAAATGTCTGAAATTTTCATGAAAGAACGATGACCGCGAACATGTCTGAAATATCATGAAAAAAATGTCAAAAATATCATGAAAAAATGTCTGAAATTTTCATGAAAAAACATTGACCACGGACCTGTTGAAAACATCATGAAAAAAATGTCTGAAATTTTCATGAAAAAACGATGACCTGTAGAAAATATCATGAAAAAAACGTCAAAAATATCATGGAAAAAATGTCTGAAATTTTCATGAAAAAAAATTGACCACGGACCTGTTCAAAATATCATGAAAAAAATGTCTGAAATTTTAATCAAAAAACGATGACCTGTAGAAAATATCATGAAAAAAATGTCAAAAATATCATGTAAAAAATGTCTGAAATTTTCATGAAAAAAGATGACCTGTGTAAAATATCATGAAAAAAATGTCTGAAATTTCCATGAAAAAACGATGACCTGTAGAAAATATCATGAAAAAAACGTCAAAAATATCATGGAAAAAATGTCTGAAATTTTCATGAAAAAACATTGACCACGGACCTGTTGAAAACATCATGAAAAAAACGTCAAAAATATCATAGAAGAAATGTCTGAAATTTTCATGAAAAAACATTGACCACGGACCTGTTGAAAACATCATGAAAAAAATGTCTGAAATTTTCATGAAAAAAAGATGACCTGTGTAAAATATCATGAAAAAAATGTCTGAAATTTTCATGAAAAAAAGATGACCTGTGTAAAATATCATGAAAAAAATGTCTGAAATTTTCATGAAAAAAAGATGACCTGTAGAAAATATCATGAAAAAAACGTCAAAAATATCATGTAAAAAATGTCTGAAATTTTCATGAAAAAAAGATGACCTGTGTAAAATATCATGAAAAAAATGTCTGAAATTTTCATGAAAAAAAGATGACCTGTAGAAAATATCATGAAAAAAACGTCAAAAATATCATGGAAAAAATTTCTGAAATTTTCATGAAAAAAAATTGACCACGGACCTGTTGAAAACATCATGAAAAAAACGTCAAAAATATCATGGAAGAAATGTCTGAAATTTTCATGAAAAAAAGATGACCTGTGTAAAATATCATGAAAAAAATGTCTGAAATTTTCATGAAAAAAATGTCTGAAATTTTCATGAAAAAAAATTGACCACGGACCTGTTGAAAACATCATGAAAAAAATGTCTGAAATTTTCATGAAAAAAAGATGACCTGTGTAAAATATCATGAAAAAAATGTCTGAAATTTTCATGAAAAAAAGATGACCTGTAGAAAATATCATGAAAAAAATGTCAAAAATATCATGGAAAAAATGTCTGAAATTTTCATGAAAAAAAGATGACCTGTGTAAAATATCATGAAAAAAATGTCTGAAATTTTCATGAAAAAAAGATGACCTGTGTAAAATATCATGAAAAAAATGTCTGAAATTTTCATGAAAAAAGATGACCTGTGTAAAATATCATGGAAAAAATGTCTGAAATTTTCATCAAAAAAGATGACCTGTAGAAAAATCATGAAAAAAGATGACCTGTGTAAAATATCATGAAAAAAATGTCTGAAATTTTCATGAAAAAAAGATGACCTGTGTAAAATATCATGAAAAAAATGTCTGAAATTTTCATGAAAAAAAGATGACCTGTAGAAAATATCATGAAAAAAACGTCAAAAATATCATGGAAGAAATGTCTGAAATTTTCATGAAAAAAAATTGACCTGTGTAAAATATCATGAAAAAAATGTCTGAAATTTTCATGAAAAAACATTGACCACGGACCTGTTGAAAACATCATGAAAAAAATGTCTGAAATTTTCATGAAAAAAAGATGACCTGTAGAAAATATCATGAAAAAAACGTCAAAAATATCATGGAAAAAATGTCTGAAATTTTCATGAAAAAACGATGACCTGTAGAAAATATCATGAAAAAAACGTCAAAAATATCATGGAAAAAATGTCTGAAATTTTCATGAAAAAAAATTGACCACGGACCTGTTGAAAACATCATGAAAAAAATGTCTGAATTTTTCATGAAAAAAAGATGACCTGTAGAAAATATCATGAAAAAAACGTCAAAAATATCATGGAAAAAATGTCTGAAATTTTCATGAAAAAACGATGACCGCGGACATGTCTAAAATATCATGAAAAAAATGTCAAAAATATCATGAAAAAATTTCTGAAATTTTCATGAAAAAACATTGACCAAGGACCTGTTGAAAACATCATGAAAAAAATGTCTGAAATTTTCGTGAAAAAAAGATGACCTGTGTAAAATATCATGAAAAAAATGCCCGAAATGTTCATGAAAAAAAGATGACCTGTGTAAAATATCATGAAAAAAATGTCTGAAATTTTCATGAAAAAACGATGACCTGTAGAAAATATCATGAAGAAAACGTCAAAAATATCATGGAAAAAATTTCTGAAATTTTCATGAAAAAAAAATGACCACGGACCTGTTGAAAACATCATGAAAAAAACGTCAAAAATATCATGGAAAAAATTTCTGAAATTTTCATGAAAGAACATTGACCACGGACCTGTTGAAAACATCATGAAAAAAATGTCTGAAATTTTCATGAAAAAAAGATGACCTGTGTAAAATATCATGAAAAAAATGTCTGAAATTTTCATGAAAAAACGATGACCTGTAGAAAATATCATGAAAAAAACGTCAAAAATATCATGTAAAAAATGTCTGAAATTTTCATGAAAAACATTGACCACGGACCTGTTGAAAATATCATGAAAAAAATGTCTGAAATGTTCATGAAAAAAAGATGACCTGTAGAAAATATCATGAAAAAAACGTCAAAAATATCATGGAAAAAATGTCTGAAATTTTCATGAAAGAACGATGACCGCGAACATGTCTGAAATATCATGAAAAAAATGTCAAGAATATCATGAAAAAATGTCTGAAATTTTCATGAAAAAACATTGACCACGGACCTGTTGAAAACATCATGAAAAAAATGTCTGAAATGTTCATGAAAAAAAGATGACCTGTAGAAAATATCATGAAAAAAACGTCAAAAATATCATGGAAAAAATGTCTGAAATTTTCATGAAAAAAAATTGACCACGGACCTGTTGAAAACATCATGAAAAAAATGTCTGAAATTTTCATGAAAAAAAGATGACCTGTAGAAAATATCATGAAAAAAACGTCAAAAATATCATGGAAAAAATGTCTGAAATTTTCATGAAAAAACGATGACCGCGGACATGTCTAAAATATCATGAAAAAAATGTCAAAAATATCATGAAAAAATGTCTGAAATTTTCATGAAAAAACATTGACCACGGACCTGTTGAAAACATCATGAAAAAAATGTCTGAAATTTTCATGAAAAAAAGATGACCTGTGTAAAATATCATGAAAAAAATGTCTGAAATTTTCATGAAAAAAAGATGACCTGTGTAAAATATCATGAAAAAAATGTCAAAAATATCATGTAAAAAATGTCTGAAATTTTCATGAAAAAACATTGACCACGGACCTGTTGAAAACATCATGAAAAAAATGCCCGAAATTTTCATGAAAAAAAGATGACCTGTGTAAAATATTATGAAAAAAATGTCTGAAATGTTCATGAAAAAAAGATGACCTGTAGAAAATATCATGAAGAAAACGTCAAAAATATCATGGAAAAAATGTATGAAATTTTCATGAAAAAAAATTGACCACGGACCTGTTGAAAACATCATGAAAAAAACGTCAAAAATATCATGGAAAAAATGTCTGAAATTTTCATGAAAAAACATTGACCACGGACCTGTTGAAAACATCATGAAAAAAATGTCTGAAATTTTCATGAAAAAAAGATGACCTGTGTAAAATATCATGAAAAAAATGTCTGAAATGTTCATGAAAAAACGATGACCTGTAGAAAATATCATGAAAAAAACGTCAAAAATATCATGTAAAAAATGTCTGAAATTTTCATGAAAAAACATTGACCACGGACCTGTTGAAAATATCATGAAAAAAATGTCTGAAATGTTCATGAAAAAAAGATGACCTGTAGAAAATATCATGAAAAAAACGTCAAAAATATCATGGAAAAAATGTCTGAAATTTTCATGAAAGAACGATGACCGCGAACATGTCTGAAATATCATGAAAAAAATGTCAAAAATATCATTAAAAAAAATGTCTGAAATTTAAAAAATGACCTCCGACCTGTCGAAAATATCATGTAAAAAATGTCTTAAATTTTCATGAAAGAACGATGACTGTTTTGAGACCACTGACTGGAGTGCCTTGCAGGAGCCACACGGTGAGGATATTGAGGGGGTCACACACTGCACAACTGACTACATGAACTTCTGTATGGATGTTGTGGTCCCCACAAAAACTCTACGCTGCTTCCCGAACAACAAGCCCTGGATTACCAGTGAAGTCAAGGACATCCTCAACAGGAAGAAGAGGGCATTCAAGGAGGGAGACCAGGCAGAGCTGAAGCGCGTGCAGGGGGAACTCAAGGTCCGACTCAGAGAGGCAAAGGAGGAGTACAAGAAGGAAGGTGGAGCAGAAGCTGCAGAACAACAACATGAGGGAGGTCTGGGAGGGCATGAAAACCATCACAGGCTGCAAGAAGAAAAACAACACAGAAGATGGGGACACTGTGAGAGCCAACCAGCTCAACCTGTTTTTTAACAGGTTTGACTGCCCAGCCGTTGCAGCCGGTAACTGCCCACTCAGCACCCCTCCTCACCCCCCCCACCCTGACCTTCATCCCCCCCAACAACAACAACAACAACGGTAACTGCCCACTCAGCACCCCTCCTCACACCCCCACCCTGACCTACATCCCCCCCAACAACAACAACAACGGTAACTGCCCACTCAGCACCTCTCTTCACACCCCCACCCTGACCTTCATCCCCCCCAACAACACCCCCACTGCCACCAGGACAAATACAACACCACCCCCCTCCATCTCCACAGGGGCCCCTCCACCATCACCAGGGATCAGGTGAGCATAGAGCTGAGAAGACTCCGTCCCAGGAAGGCAGCGGGCGTCCTAGGATGCTTAAGGCCTGTGCTGCTGAGCTGGGGGAGCCGCTTCAGCATGTCTTCAACTTGAGCCTGCGGCTTGGGAAGGTCCCTGTGCTCTGGAAGACCTCGTGCCTCATCCCGGTCCCTAAGAAGAAAAACCCCAGTGAACCAGGGGACTTCAGACCAATTGCACTGACATCCCACGTCATGAAGACCTTTGAACGGCTGCTGCTCCATCAACCTCAGACCCCAGGTCCACCACGCGCAGGAACCACTGCAGTTTGCGTACCAGGCGAAGGTGGGCGTGGACGATGCCATCCTCTATCTGCTACACCAGGGCGTACTCTCATCTGGACAAGGGGAGCAGCGCGATGAGAATCATGTTCTTTGATTTCTCAAGCGCCTTTGACACCATCCACCCCCTCCTACTGAGAGACAAGCTGGCTGAGATGAGGGTGGACTCGTACCTGGTGAGATGGATCACTGACTACCTCACAGAGAGACCACAGTACGTCAGACTGAAGGACTGCGCATCTGACACTGTGGTCAGCAGCACCGGAGCACCACAGGGGACTGTGCTCTCTCCTGTCTTGTTCACCCTGTATACCTCTGACTTCCAGTATAACTCCGAGCTCTGCCACATGCAGAAATACTCAGATGACACTGCGATAGTTGGTTGTGTCAGGGATGGACAGGAGGAGGAGTACAGGAGCCTGATTGAGGACTTTGTGACGTGGTCACAAACACCTCCAAGACCAAGTAGATGGTGGTGGACTTCAGAAGGAACAAGCCACATCTGCAACCTGTTTCCATCGGGGGGGTCGACGTGGAGGTGGTCAGGACCTACAGATATCTGGGGCTGCAGTTGGATGACAAACTGGACTGGTCACCAAACATGGACACTACCTGCAGGAAGGGACAGAGCCGTCTGTACTTCCTGAGAAGGCTGGGGTCCTTCAACATCTGCAAAAAGCTGCTGCAGATATTTAACCAGTCTGTGGTGGCCAGTGTCCTCTTCTACGCTGTGGTGTGCTGGGGAGGAAGCAGCAAGAAGAGAGATGCAGCACGGCTGGACAGACTGGTGAGGAAGGCTGGCTCTGTGGTGGGCACAGAGCTGGACTCTCTGGTGACGGTGGCAGAGAGAAGGTCTTTGGACAAAATGCTCTCCATCATGGACAACACCCACCACCCTCTGCACAGCACCTTCACCAGGCAGAGGAGCTTGTTCAGTGGCAGACTGCTGTCACAAGCGTGCTCCACGGACAGACTTAAGAACTCTTTTGTCCCCCTGGCCATAAGACTGTATAACATCTCACTGTCACGGCAGGGATAAAGCACTCAGTGACTCATTGACAAATTTTTTCATCTGTACTGCTGTCCTAAGAGTCAGCCTCTAGTTGGACACTTTAATGCTCATCTGACAATCACTTTAATGTTTGCACTGACTGTTTAATGACTGTTTAATGTCTGCTTTCACATATTTTTACTTTTCACATTTGACCATCACCTTATTTTTTTTTTTTTTTGCACCTTTAATGTCTGAAAACGAACTCCTCTCAACCTGTAAAGCATGTTTTTGCATTTAGTTCACCTACATATTGAATTGGGTTAAAACGAACTCCTCTCCCCCAGTAAAGCATGGTTTTGCATTTAGTTCACCTACTTGTGTTAAAAAGAACACCTCTCCCCCAGTAAAGCATGTTTTTGCATTTAGTACACCTACTTGTGTTAAAACGAACTCCTCTTTCCCAGTAAAGCATGTTTTTGCATTTAGTACACCTACATATTGAATTCTGTTAAAACAAACTCTTTTCAACCAGTAAAGCATGTTTTTGCATTTAGTTCAACTACATATTGAATTGTTTTAAAACGAACTCCTCTCAACCTGTAAAGCACGTTTTTGCATTTAGTCACCTACTTGTGTTAAAACGAACTCCTCTCAACCAGTAAAGCATGTTTTTGCATTTAGTTCACCTACCTGTGTTAAAACGAACTTCTCTCGGCCAGTAAAGCACGTTTTTGCATTTATTACATCTACTTGTGTTAAAACAAACTCCTCTCGCCCAGTAAAGCACGTTTTTGCATTTATTACATCTACTTGTGTTAAAACAAACTCTTCTCAACCTGTAAAGCATGTTTTTGCATTTAGTTCACCTACTTGTGTTAAAACGAACTCCTCTCGCCCAGTAAAGAACGTTTTTGCATTTAATTCACCTACCTTTGTTAAAAAGAACTCCTCTTCTCGAGTAAAGCATGTTTTTGCATTTAGTTCACCATATTGAATTGGATTAAAACGATTTCCTCTCGCCCGGTAAAGCATGTTTTTACATTTATTAAACTACTTGTGTTAAAACGAACTCCTCTCGCCCAGTAAAGCATGTTTTTGCATTTAGTTCACCTACTTGTGTTAAAACGAACTCCTCTTGACCAGTAAAACATGTTTTTGCATTTAGTTCACCTACATATTGAATTGGGTTAAAACGAACTCCTCTCCCCCAGTAAAGCATGGTTTTGCATTTAGTTCACCTACTTGTGTTAAAAAGAACACCTCTCCCCCAGTAAAGAATGTTTTTGCATTTACTTCTACTACATATTGAATTGTGTTAAAACGAACTCCTCTCAACCAGTAAAGCATGTTTTTGCATTTAGTTCACCTACATATTGAATTGTGTTAAAACGAACTCCTCTCCCCCCGTAAAGCATGGTTTTGCATTTAGTTCACCTACTTGTGTTAAAAAGAACACCTCTCCCCCAGTAAAGCATGTTTTTGCATTTAGTACACCTACTTGTGTTAAAACGAACTCCTCTCAACCTGTAAAGCATGTTTTTGCATTTAGTACACCTACTTGTGTTAAAACGAACTCCTCTCAACCTGTAAAGCATGTTTTTGCATTTAGTACACCTACATTTTGAATTGTGTTAAACAAACTCCTCTTTCCCAGTAAAGCATGTTTTTGCATTTAGTACACCTACATATTGAATTATGTTAAAACAAACTCCTCTCAACCAGTAAAGCATGTTTTTGCATTTAGTTCACCTACATATTTATTTATGTTAAAACGAACTCCTCTCAACCAGTAAAGCATGTTTTTGCATTTAGTTCACCTACCTGTGTTAAAGCGAACTCCCCTTGTCGAGTAAAGCATGTTTTTGCATTTAGTTCACCTACCTGTTTTAAAACGAACTACTCTTGTAGAGTAAAGCATGTTTTTGCATTTATTACACCTTCATATTGAATTGTGTGAAAGCGAATTCCTCTCGCCCAGTAAGGCATGTTTTTGCATTTAGTACACCTACTTGTGTCAAAAAGGTTTTTGCGTTTAGTACACCTACATATTAAATTATGTTAAAACCAACTCATCTCAACCAGTAAAGCATGTTTTTGCATTTAGTTCACCTACCTGTGTTAAAGCGAACTCCCCTTGTCGAGTAAAGCATGTTTTTGCATTTAGTTCACCTACCTGTTTTAAAACGAACTCCTCTTGTAGAGTAAAGCATGTTTTTGCATTTATTACACCTTCATATTGAATTGTGTGAAAGCGAATTCCTCTCGCCCAGTAAGGCATGTTTTTGCATTTAGTACACCTACTTGTGTCAAAAAGGTTTTTGCGTTTAGTACACCTACATATTAAATTATGTTAAAACCAACTCATCTCAACCAGTAAAGCATGTTTTTGCATTTAGTTCACCTACCTGTGTTAAAATGAACTCCTCTCAACCTGTAAAGCATGTTTTTGCATTTACTTCTACTACATATTGAATTGTGTTAAAATGAACTCCTCTCAACCAGTAAAGCATGGTTTTGCATTTAGTACACCTTACATATTGAATTGTGTTAAAACGAACTCCTCTCAACCAGTAAAGCATGGTTTTGCATTTAGTACACCTTACATATTGAATTGTGTTAAAACGAACTCCTCTCAACCTGTAAAAAATGTTTTTGCATTTAGTTCACCTACCTGTGTTAAAACGAACTCCTCTCGCGCAGTAAAGCACGTTTTTGCATTTATTACACCTACTTGTTTTAAAACAAACTCCTCTCAACCTGATATATAAATATGATATTTGGCACAGAGTATCCTGACATTTAGGGGAAAGTAGCAAAATAAGATTCTGGTACTTTCTGCCATTACATTTGAAGTTATCATCACTAACACTCACGAAAAGACAATAAAAGTAGCTTCTGCGGCACAAACTCTTATGGATTATTTATAGTTTTAAGCACTTCATTGTTAATATCACTGTCTTATTTTTATTTAAAAAACTACCCTCATTTATAAACTTCAATTTGAACCCAAGATAACCTTGTTACTCTCTATATTTCACTTTCTGTGGACCACAATACTTCACTATAGCTCAGCGCAGAGGGAACAGAATTCTCAGTCCCCAGCCTTCCAGATGGGGGTTAGCATGGAACTCCACTTTATAGTTGTTTTCATTATGTTCGGTTTCTGGTGCTATCTAATGAGAGGAACATGACAAGTGAACACCACAGTACAAATAAACATGCTTTAGAACGAATAAATCATGTTTTAAATGAACCGATGCATACAGGGAGTGAACAGTAAGCTGTCGGTACGCTGTACCTTTAAGAGGCTGAACAAACTGATCAGTACTCAGTGGTACTGAAAATGTCCCAGTCAATGTGATCAAGTATCCAACCACCAATAGTTGTGAAAATGATATGACCCTGTTGAGAAACAGACACTTGTTTATATTCATCCTTGGCATATTGAAAGGAAAAAAATGTGTAACAGTAATGCCAACATGTATAAAGAAGGACGGTTTGAAAGGCAAACATTTAAAGTTAGTGAAAAGGTTTTTATGTATTTGTCATTTGGAGCTCAAATTCAGCTCGCACTTCACAGGCTCAATTATGAAAATAATTAGTAGAGGAATAAACCCCCCAAAAAGGCTTTAGTTTTTGAGATACCCCTACTCCAGGCAGAACAAAGCACAACCATATTTTTTCACAACTTTAACATGTCTAGTTTATGAAACAGATGGTTGTATAAAAATATATATATATATTTATAATGAGATACTAAGTCATTATATTGAGATACTAAGTCATTATATTGAGATACTAAGTCATTATATTGAGATACTAAGTCTTTATATTGATATACTAAGTCATTATATTGAGATACTAAGTCATTATATTGATATACTAAGTCATTATATTGAGATACTAAGTCATTATATTGAGATACTTAGAGATACTAAGTCATTATATTGAGATACTTAGAGATACTGAGTCATTATATTGAGATACTAAGTCATTATATTGAGATACTGTCATTATATTGAGATACTAAGTCATTAAATTGAGATACTAAGTCATTAAATTGAGATACTAGTCATTATATTGAGATACTTAGAGATACTAAGTCATTATATTGAGATACTAAGTCATTATATTGAGATACTAAGTCATTATATTGAGATACTTAGAGATACTAAGTCATTATATTGAGATACTTAGAGATACTAAGTCATTATATTGAGATACTAAGTCATTATATTGAGATACTGTCATTAAATTGAGATACTAAGTCATTAAATACATGATGAATTGTGTTATAACGAACTCCTCTCAACCTGTAAAGCATGTTTTTGCATTTAGTTCACCTACATATTGAATTGGGTTAAAACGAACTCCTCTCCCCCAGTAAAGCATGGTTTTGCATTTAGTTCACCTACTTGTGTTAAAAAGAACACCTCTCCCCCAGTAAAGCATGTTTTTGCATTTAGTACACCTACTTGTGTTAAAACGAACTCCTCTCAACCTGTAAAGCATGTTTTTGCATTTAGTACACCTACATTTTGAATTGTGTTAAAACGAACTCCTCTTTCCCAGTAAAGCTTGTTTTTGCATTTAGTACACCTACATATTGAATTCTGTTAAAACAAACTCCTCTCAACCTGTAAAGCACGTTTTTGCATTTAGTCACCTACATATTGAATTCTGTTAAAACAAACTCCTCTCAACCTGTAAAGCATGTTTTTGCATTTAGTTCACCTACATATTGAATTGTTTTAAAACGAACTCCTCTCAACCTGTAAAGCACGTTTTTGCATTTAGTCACCTACTTGTGTTAAAACGAACTCCTCTCAACCAGTAAAGCATGTTTTTGCATTTAGTTCACCTACATATTGAATTGTGTTAAAACGAACTCCTCTCCCTCAGTAAAGCATGGTTTTGCATTTAGTTCACCTACATATTGAATTGTGTTAAACAAACTCCTCTTTCCCAGTAAAGCATGTTTTTGCATTTAGTACACCTACATAATGAATTATGTTAAAACAAACTCCTCTCAACCAGTGAGATACTAAGTCATTATATTGAGATACTAAGTCATTATATTGAGATACTAAGTCATTAAATTGAGATACTAAGTCATTATATTGAGATACTTAGAGATACTGAGTCATTATATTGATATACTAAGTCATTATATTGAGATACTAAGTCATTAAATTGAGATACTAAGTCATTATATTGAGATACTTAGAGATACTGAGTCATTATATTGAGATACTAAGTCATTATATTGAGATACTAAGTCATTAAATTGAGATACTAAGTCATTAAATTGAGATACTAGTCATTATATTGAGATACTTAGAGATACTAAGTCATTATATTGAGAAACTAAGTCATTATATTGAGATACTAAGTCATTATATTGAGATACTTAGAGATACTAAGTCATTATATTGAGAAACTAAGTCATTATATTGAGATACTAAGTCATTATATTGAGATACTTAGAGATACTAAGTCATTATATTGAGAATACTTAGAGATACTAAGTCATTATATTGAGATACTAAGTCATTATATTGAGATACTGTCATTAAATTGAGATACTAAGTCATTAAATACATGATGAATTGTGTTATAACGAACTCCTCTCAACCTGTAAAGCATGTTTTTGCATTTAGTTCACCTACATATTGAATTGGGTTAAAACGAACTCCTCTCCCCCAGTAAAGCATGGTTTTGCATTTAGTTCACCTACTTGTGTTAAAAAGAACACCTCTCCCCCAGTAAAGCATGTTTTTGCATTTAGTACACCTACTTGTGTTAAAACGAACTCCTCTCAACCTGTAAAGCATGTTTTTGCATTTAGTACACCTACATATTGAATTGGGTTAAAACGATTTCCTCTCGCCCGGTAAAGCATGTTTTTACATTTATTAAACTACTTGTGTTAAAACGAACTCCTCTCGCCCAGTAAAGCATGTTTTTGCATTTAGTTCACCTACTTGTGTTAAAACGAACTCCTCTTAACCAGTAAAACATGTTTTTGCATTTAGTTCACCTACATATTGAATTGGGTTAAAACGAACTCCTCTCCCCCAGTAAAGCATGGTTTTGCATTTAGTTCACCTACTTGTGTTAAAAAGAACACCTCTCCCCCAGTAAAGAATGTTTTTGCATTTACTTCTACTACATATTGAATTGTGTTAAAACGAACTCCTCTCAACCAGTAAAGCATGTTTTTGCATTTAGTTCACCTACATATTGAATTGTGTTAAAACGAACTCCTCTCCCCCAGTAAAGCATGGTTTTGCATTTAGTTCACCTACTTGTGTTAAAAAGAACACCTCTCCCCAGGAAAGCATGTTTTTGCATTTAGTACACCTACTTGTGTTAAAACGAACTCCTCTCAACCTGTAAAGCATGTTTTTGCATTTAGTACACCTACATTTTGAATTGTGTTAAACAAACTCCTCTTTCCCAGTAAAGCATGTTTTTGCATTTAGTACACCTACATATTGAATTATGTTAAAACAAACTCCTCTCAACCAGTAAAGCATGTTTTTGCATTTAGTTCACCTACCTGTGTTAAAGCGAACTCCCCTTGTCGAGTAAAGCATGTTTTTGCATTTAGTTCACCTACCTGTTTTAAAACGAACTCCTCTTGTAGAGTAA
This sequence comes from Tautogolabrus adspersus, assembly GCA_020745685.1. NCBI lineage: Eukaryota > Metazoa > Chordata > Actinopteri > Labriformes > Labridae > Tautogolabrus > Tautogolabrus adspersus. The sequence goes on from CM036545.1 coordinate 10,516,491, forward strand.
AGCATGTTTTTGCATTTATTACACCTTCATATTGAATTGTGTGAAAGCGAATTCCTCTCGCCCAGTAAGGCATGTTTTTGCATTTAGTACACCTACTTGTGTCAAAAAGGTTTTTGCGTTTAGTACACCTACATATTAAATTATGTTAAAACCAACTCATCTCAACCAGTAAAGCATGTTTTTGCATTTAGTTCACCTACCTGTGTTAAAATGAACTCCTCTCAACCTGTAAAGCATGTTTTTGCATTTACTTCTACTACATATTGAATTGTGTTAAAACGAACTCCTCTCAACCAGTAAAGCATGGTTTTGCATTTAGTACACCTTACATATTGAATTGTGTTAAAACGAACTCCTCTCAACCAGTAAAGCATGGTTTTGCATTTAGTACACCTTACATATTGAATTGTGTTAAAACGAACTCCTCTCAACCTGTAAAAAATGTTTTTGCATTTAGTTCACCTACCTGTGTTAAAACGAACTCCTCTCGCGCAGTAAAGCACGTTTTTGCATTTATTACACCTACTTGTTTTAAAACAAACTCCTCTCAACCTGATATATAAATATGATATTTGGCACAGAGTATCCTGACATTTAGGGGAAAGTAGCAAAATAAGATTCTGGTACTTTCTGCCATTACATTTGAAGTTATCATCACTAACACTCACGAAAAGACAATAAAAGTAGCTTCTGCGGCACAAACTCTTATGGATTATTTATAGTTTTAAGCACTTCATTGTTAATATCACTGTCTTATTTTTATTTAAAAAACTACCCTCATTTATAAACTTCAATTTGAACCCAAGATAACCTTGTTACTCTCTATATTTCACTTTCTGTGGACCACAATACTTCACTATAGCTCAGCGCAGAGGGAACAGAATTCTCAGTCCCCAGCCTTCCAGATGGGGGTTAGCATGGAACTCCACTTTATAGTTGTTTTCATTATGTTCGGTTTCTGGTGCTATCTAATGAGAGGAACATGACAAGTGAACACCACAGTACAAATAAACATGCTTTAGAACGAATAAATCATGTTTTAAATGAACCGATGCATACAGGGAGTGAACAGTAAGCTGTCGGTACGCTGTACCTTTAAGAGGCTGAACAAACTGATCAGTACTCAGTGGTACTGAAAATGTCCCAGTCAATGTGATCAAGTATCCAACCACCAATAGTTGTGAAAATGATATGACCCTGTTGAGAAACAGACACTTGTTTATATTCATCCTTGGCATATTGAAAGGAAAAAAACGTGTAACAGTAATGCCAACATGTATAAAGAAGGACGGTTTGAAAGGCAAACATTTAAAGTTAGTGAAAATGTTTTTATGTATTTGTCATTTGGAGCTCAAATTCAGCTCGCACTTCACAGGCTCAATTATGAAAATAATTAGTAGAGGAATAAACCCCCCAAAAAGGCTTTAGTTTTTGAGATACCCCTACTCCAGGCAGAACAAAGCACAACCATATTTTTTCACAACTTTAACATGTCTAGTTTATGAAACAGATGGTTGTATAAAAATATATATATATATTTATAATGAGATACTAAGTCATTATATTGAGATACTAAGTCATTATATTGAGATACTAAGTCATTATATTGAGATACTAAGTCTTTATATTGATATACTAAGTCATTATATTGAGATACTAAGTCATTATATTGATATACTAAGTCATTATATTGAGATACTAAGTCATTATATTGAGATACTTAGAGATACTGAGTCATTATATTGAGATACTAAGTCATTATATTGAGATACTGTCATTATATTGAGATAATAAGTCATTATATTGAGATACTAAGTCATTAAATTGAGATACTAAGTCATTAAATTGAGATACTAGTCATTATATTGAGATACTTAGAGATACTAAGTCATTATATTGAGATACTAAGTCATTATATTGAGATACTAAGTCATTATATTGAGATACTTAGAGATACTAAGTCATTATATTGAGATACTTAGAGATACTAAGTCATTATATTGAGATACTAAGTCATTATATTGAGATACTGTCATTAAATTGAGATACTAAGTCATTAAATACATGATGAATTGTGTTATAACGAACTCCTCTCAACCTGTAAAGCATGTTTTTGCATTTAGTTCACCTACATATTGAATTGGGTTAAAACGAACTCCTCTCCCCCAGTAAAGCATGGTTTTGCATTTAGTTCACCTACTTGTGTTAAAAAGAACACCTCTCCCCCAGTAAAGCATGTTTTTGCATTTAGTACACCTACTTGTGTTAAAACGAACTCCTCTCAACCTGTAAAGCATGTTTTTGTATTTAGTACACCTACATTTTGAATTGTGTTAAACAAACTCCTCTTTCCCAGTAAAGCATGTTTTTGCATTTAGTACACCTACATAATGAATTATGTTAAAACAAACTCCTCTCAACCAGTGAGATACTAAGTCATTATATTGAGATACTAAGTCATTATATTGAGATACTAAGTCATTAAATTGAGATACTAAGTCATTATATTGAGATACTGTCATTAAATTGAGATACTAAGTCATTATATTGAGATACTAAGTCATTATATTGAGATACTTAGAGATACTAAGTCATTATATAGAGATACTAAGTAATTATATTGAGATACTAAGTCATTATATTGAGATACTTAGAGATACTAAGTCATTATATAGAGATACTAAGTCATTATATTGAGATACTAAGTCATTAAATTGAGATACGAAGTCATTAAATTGAGATACTAAGTCATTATATTGAGATACTAAGTCATTAAATTGAGATACGAAGTCATTAAATTGAGATACTAAGTCATTATATTGAGATACTAAGTCATTATATTGAGATACTTAGAGATACTAAGTCATTATATTGAGATACTTAGAGATACTAAGTCATTATATTGAGATACTAAGTCATTATATTGAGATACTGTCATTAAATTGAGATACTAAGTCATTAAATACATGATGAATTGTGTTATAACGAACTCCTCTCAACCTGTAAAGCATGTTTTTGCATTTAGTTCACCTACATATTGAATTGGGTTAAAACGAACTCCTCTCCCCCAGTAAAGCATGGTTTTGCATTTAGTTCACCTACTTGTGTTAAAAAGAACACCTCTCCCCCAGTAAAGCATGTTTTTGCATTTAGTACACCTACATATTGAATTGTGTTAAAACGAACTCCTCTCAACCAGTAAAGCATGTTTTTGCATTTAGTACACCTACATATTGAATTCTGTTAAAACAAACTCCTTTCAACCAGTAAAGCATGTTTTTGCATTTAGTTCAACTACATATTGAATTGTTTTAAAACGAACTCCTCTCAACCTGTAAAGCACGTTTTTGCATTTAGTCACCTACTTGTGTTAAAACGAACTCCTCTCAACCAGTAAAGCATGTTTTTGCATTTAGTTCACCTACCTGTGTTAAAACGAACTCCTCTCGCCCAGTAAAGCACGTTTTTGCATTTATTACATCTACTTGTGTTAAAACAAACTCTTCTCAACCTGTAAAGCATGTTTTTGCATTTAGTTCACCTACTTGTGTTAAAACGAACTCCTCTCGCCCAGTAAAGCACGTTTTGCATTTAATTCACCTACCTGTGTTAAAAAGAACTCCTCTTCTCGAGTAAAGCATGTTTTTGCATTTAGTTCACCTACATATTGAATTGGGTTAAAACGATTTCCTCTCGCCCGGTAAAGCATGTTTTTACATTTATTAAACTACTTGTGTTAAAACGAACTCCTCTCGCCCAGTAAAGCATGTTTTTGCATTTAGTTCACCTACTTGTGTTAAAACGAACTCCTCTTAACCAGTAAAACATGTTTTTGCATTTAGTTCACCTACATATTGAATTGGGTTAAAACGAACTCCTCTCCCCCAGTAAAGCATGGTTTTGCATTTAGTTCACCTACTTGTGTTAAAAAGAACACCTCTCCCCCAGTAAAGCATGTTTTTGCATTTACTTCTACTACATATTGAATTGTGTTAAAACGAACTCCTCTCCCCCAGTAAAGCATGGTTTTGCATTTAGTTCACCTACTTGTGTTAAAACGAACTCCTCTCAACCTGTAAAGCATGTTTTTGCATTTAGTACACCTACATTTTGAATTGTGTTAAACAAACTCCTCTTTCCCAGTAAAGCATGTTTTTGCATTTAGTACACCTACATAATGAAGTCAGATCAGTGGCGGAAATGGGCTTCCATATTTATGAAACGGGTGGTTGTATAAAAATATTTTACTGCATAATTACTTTTTTTGGATGTTTTATGAAATCCTGGCTGCACTAGTTTCCTGTTAGGGGCTGATGACAGCAGAGGGTCAAGTGAAAAGTCAAATAACTTGTTTTTATGTTTAGATAACACTCTTAAGAAGATAAAAATTACATATTTTAATGATTGGTGTCCTTACTTAAAAAATGACAGACCTTGATATTCATACATTTTGAATTTTTGTTTCAATTTCAATTTCCGCCTAATCTACATGTGTGTTTAAGTGTGTACATTTCAAAAATTGGAAATGGTATTGATAAAAACTTTGCTTAATTGTTATTAATAACTATCTGTGAACATCTTGTCCACATTTGGTGACATTCTGATTTCGATTTCCAGAGATACATGTGATAAGGCTAATTACTAATGGCTAATTTAGACTATTTTCATTTTTTGGTAAGATGCATAAAACATCCCAAAAAAGTAATTTTGCAGTAAAATATTTTTATACAACCATCTGTTTCATAAACTAGACATGTTAAAGTTGTGAAAAAATATGGTTGTGCTTTGTTCTGCCTTGAGTAGGGGTATCTCAAAAACTAAAGCCTTTTTTGGGGGTTTATTCCTCTACTAATTATTTTCATAATTGAGCCTGTGAAGTGCGAGCTGAATTTGAGCTCCAAATGACAAATACATAAAAACATTTTCACTAACTTTAAATGTTTGCCTTTCAAACCGTCCTTCTTTATACATGTTGGCATTACTGTTACACGTTTTTTTCCTTTCACTATGCCGAACAAGTGTCTGTTTGAAGGTGGTTAAATGGTTCTCAACAGGGTCATATCATTTTCACAACTATTGGTGGTTGGATACTTGATCACATTGCAGTCATTCAAATATGTAAACTACTTGTGAGCATTTGTTTGAACAATCAATCTGTATAAAGAAACTATTATTAAAGTGATATTAAATGACTTTGTGTAAAACCCTAACCCTAACCCTTTTTGTGAGTGTTAGTGATGATAACTTCAAATGTAATGGCAGAAAGTACCAGAATCTTATTTTGCTACTTTCCCCTAATATGTCAGGATACTCTGTGCCAAATATCATATTTGTATGGCTATTGATGACATTTGAACAAGATCATTTGTGACTTTACATTATCTTGAATAAAGCATTTTTCAAAAAAGGGTTTTTTTGGCCCCCCATGACCAAACGGCCCCGAGTTGGGAGTGGTCGTTATCCACTTGTGATGGCCCAAGGTATTGGCTAACTAAAAATCATAGTGAAAAAAAGGTAGCAAAAAACATCCTGAGGGAGGGACCTGGCTCCCAGACTATAAAGCATGTTTTTGCATTTAGTTCACCTACCTGTGTTAAAGCGAACTCCCCTTGTCGAGTAAAGCATGTTTTTGCATTTAGTACACCTACTTGTGTTAAAAGGAACTCCTCTCAACCAGTAAAGCATGTTTTTGCATTTAGTTCACCTACCTGTGTTAAAGCGAACTCCCCTTGTCGAGTAAAGCATGTTTTTGCATTTAGTTCACCTACCTGTGTTAAAGCGAACTCCCCTTGTCGAGTAAAGCATGTTTTTGCATTTAGTTCACCTACCTGTGTTAAAACGAACTCCTCTTGTCGAGTAAAGCATGGTTTTACATTTAGTACAATTGTGTTAAAACGGACCACTCTCGTCTAGATAAAAAGATGACCGCAGACCTGTCGAAAATAACATGAAAAAAATGTCTGAAATTTTCATGAAGAAACGATGACCGTGGACCTGTGATAAATATCATGAAAAAAATGTCTGAAATTTTCATGGAAATACGTGACCGCAGACCTGTTGTTATTTTCATGAAAAAATGATAACCGTAGAACTGTCGAAAATATCATGAAAAATGTTTATGAAAAAACGATGACTGCGGACCCGACCAAAATATCATGAAAAAAATGTCTAAAATTTTCATGAAAAAAAAATGACCTCGGACCCGTCGAAAATATCATGAAAAAATATCTGATATTTTCATGGAAATACGATGACCGCAACCTGTTATCGCAGACCTGTTATCATTTTCATGAAAAAAAAGTGACCGTGGACCTGTGTAAAATATCCTTAAAAAAATGTCTGAAATTTTCATGAAAAAAAAAGTGACCGTGGACCTTTGTTAAATATCATGAAAGAAATGTCTGAAATTCTCATGAAAAAAAGATCAACGCCGACCTGTGTAAAATATCATGAAAAAAATGTCTGAAATGTTCATGGAAATACGATGACCGCAGACCTGTCGAAAATATCATGAAAAAAATGTCTGAAATTTTCATGAAAAAACGATGACCGTGGACCCGTCGAAAATATCATGAAAGAAATGTCTGAAATTTTCATGAAAAAATGAGGATTTTTCATTTAGTTCACCTACCTGTGTTAAATCGAACTCCTCTCGCCCAGTAAAGCACGTTTTTGCATTTATTACACCTTCATATTGAATAGTGTGAAAACGAATTCCTCTCGCCCAGTAAATCATGTTTTTGCATTTATTACACCTTCATATTGAATAGTGTGAAAACGAATTCCTCTCGCCCAGTAAAGCATGTTTTTACATTTAGTTCACCTACATTTTGAATTGTGTTAAAACGAACTCCTCTTTCCCAGTAAAGCATGTTTTTGGATTTAGTTCACCTACTTGCGTTAAAACGAACTCCTCTTGTCGATTAAAGCATGTTTTTGCATTTAGTACAATTGTGTTAAAACAGACCACTCTCGCCCAGATAAAAAGTGAACGCAGACCTATCGAAAATATCTTAAAAAAAATGACTGAAACTTTCATGAAAAATGATGACCGTGGACTTGTTGAAAATATCATGAAAAAAATGTCTGAAATTTGCATGAAAAAACGATGACCGTGGACATGTCGAAAATGTGTTAAAACGAACTCCTCTCAACCAGTAAAGCATGTTTTTGCATTTAGTTCACCTAAATATTTAATTGTGAAAACGAAGTCCTCTCAACCTGTAAAGCATGTTTTTGCATCTAGTTCACCTTCCTGTGTTAAAACAAACTCCCCTTGTCGAGTAAAGCATGTTTTTGCATTTAGTACACCTTCATATTGAATTGTGTGAAAACGTATGATATAATATATTATAAATATTTTACACAGGTCATCGTTTTTTCATGAAAATTTCAGACATTTTTTTTATGATATTTTACACAGGTCGGCTGTCATCGTTTTTTCAAGAAAATGACAACAGGTCCCCGGTCAACGATTTTTCATGAAAATTTCAGACATTTTTTTCATGTTATTTTTGACAGGTCCTCGGTCTTTTTTTTTTCTCATGAAAATGACAACTGCTCCCCGGTCAACGATTTTTCATGAAAATTTCAGAGAGTTTTTTCATGATATTTTCTACAGGTCCGTGGTCATCGTTTTTTCATGAACATTTCAGACATTTTTTTCATGATATTTTCGACAGGTCCGCAATGCTCGTTTTTTCATGAAAATTTCAGACATTTTTTTCATGATATTTACGACAGGTCCGCAGTCATCGTTTTTTCATGAAAATTTCAGACATTTTTTTCATGATATTTACGACAGGTCCGCAGTCATCGTTTTTTCATGAAAATTTCAGACATTTTTTTCATGATATTTACGACAGGTCCGCAGTCATCGTTTTTTCATGAAAATTTCAGACCTATTTTTCATGATATTTTCGACAGGTCCACGGTCAACGTTTTTTCCTGAAAATTTTTAGAAATTTTTTTCGTGATATTTTCGACAGTTCCGCGGTCATTATTTTTTCATGGAAATAACTACAGGGCGCAGTCATCGTTTTTTCATGATATTTTCGACAGGTAAGCGGTCATCGTTTTTTCATGAAAATTTCAGACATTTTTTTCATGATATTTTCGACAGTTCCGCGGTCATTGTTTTTTCATGGAAATAACTACAGGGCGCAGTCATCGTTTTTTCATGATATTTTCGACAGGTCCGCGGTCATCGTTTTTTCATGAAAATTTCAGACATTTTTTTCATGATATTTTCGACAGTTCATTGTTTTTTAATGGAAATTACTACAGGGCGCAGTCATCGTTTTTTCATGATATTTTCGACAGGTCCGTGGTCATCGTTTTTTCATGAAAATTTCAGACATTTTTTTCATGATATTTTTGACAGGTCCGCGGCCATTGTTTTTTCATGGAAATAACTACAGGGCGCAGTCTTCTTTTTTTCATGATATTTTCGACAGGTCCGTGGTCATCGTTTTTTCATGATATTTTCTACAGGTCCGTGGTCATCTTTTTTTCATGAAAATTTCAGACATTTTTTTCATGATATTTACGACAGGTCCACGGTCATCATTTTTTCATGAAAATTTCAGACATTTTTTTCATGATATTTTACACAGGTCCGCGGTCATCTTTTTTTCATGAAAATTTCAGACATTTTTTTCATGATATTTTACACTGGTCATCTTTTTTTCATGAAAATTTCAGACATTTTTTTCATGATATTTTACACAGGTCATCTTTTTTTCATGAAAATTTCAGACAGTTTTTTTCATGATATTTTACACAGGTTATCTTTTTTTCATGAAAATTTCAGACTTTTTATTCATGATATTTTATACAGGTCATCTTTTTTTCATGAAAATTTCAGACATTTTTTCATGATATTTTACACAGGTCATCTTTTTTTCATGAAAATTTCAGACATTTTTTTCATGATATTTTACACAGGTTTTCTTTTTTTCATGAAAATTTCAGACTTATTATTCATGATATTTTATACAGGTCATCTTTTTTTCATGAAAATTTCAGACATTTTTTTCATGATATTTTACACAGGTTATCTTTTTTTCATGAAAATTTCAGATTTTTTTCATGATATTTTACACAGGTCATCTTTTTTTCATGAAAATTTCAGACATTTTTTTCATGACAGATCCGTGGTCAATGTTTTTTCGTAAAAATTTCAGATATTTTTTCCATGATATTTTTGACGTTTTTTAATGATATTTTCTACAGGTCATCGTTTTTTCATTAAATTTCAGACATTTTTTTCATGATATTTTACACAGGTTATCTTTTTTTCATGAAAATTTCAGACATATTATTCATGATATTTTATACAGGTCATCTTTTTTTCATGAAAATTTCAGACATTTTTTTCATGATATTTTACACAGGTTATCTTTTTTTCATAAAAATTTCAGATTTTTTTCATGATATTTTACACAGGTCATCTTTTTTTCATGAAAATTTCAGACATTTTTTTCATGATGTTTTCAACAGGTCCGTGGTCAATGTTTTTTCATAAAAATTTCAGATATTTTTTCCATGATATTTTTGACGTTTTTTAATGATATTTTCTACAGGTCATCGTTTTTTCATTAAATTTCAGACATTTTTTTCATGATATTTTACACAGGTTTTCTTTTTTTCATGAAAATTTCAGACTTATTATTCATGATATTTTATACAGGTCATCTTTTTTTCATGAAAATTTCAGACTTTGTTTTCATGATGTTTTCAACCGGTCCGTGGTCAATGTTTTTTCATGAACATTTCAGACATTTTTTCATGATATTTTCTACAGGTCATCTTTTTTTCATGAAAATTTAAGACATTTTTTTCATGATATTTTACACAGGTCATCTTTTTTTCATGAAAATTTCAGACATTTTTTTCATGATGTTTTCAACAGGTCCGTGGTCAATGTTTTTTCATGAAAATTTCAGACATTTTTTCCATGATATTTTTGACGTTTTTTTCATGATATTTTCTACAGGTCATCGTTTTTTCATTAAATTTCAGACATTTTTTTCATGATATTTTACACAGGTCATCTTTTTTTCATGAAAATTTCAGACATTTTTTTCATGATATTTTACACAGGTCATCTTTTTTTCATGAAAATTTCAGACATTTTTTCATGATATTTTACACAGGTCAATGTTTTTTCATGAAAATTTCAGACATTTTTTACATGATATTTTGACGTTTTTTTCATGATATATTCTACAGGTCATCTTTTTTTCATGAAAATTTCAGACATTTTTTTCATGATATTTTACACAGGTCATCTTTTTTTCATGAAAATTTCAGACATTTTTTTCATGATGTTTTCAACAGGTCCGTGGTCAATGTTTTTTCATAAAAATTTCAGACATTTTTTACATGATATTTTTGACATTTTTTTTCATG